>PVHY01004769.1:39774-90444 GCA_004024945.1 Uropsilus gracilis | reverse complement strand
CTTCTGCCATGAGCAGAAAGGATGGGAGTAGACATAGGGACTAAAGGAATCCAGGCCCTGATTAGGAAAGAACTAACAGCAGTCAATACCCGCAGGTCCTTCCAGCAGCCACTTAAATGAGCGCCGCAATTGGAATGAGTCTCTCTGGGTCCAAATATTGAGCCCTCCTGTCCCTGGGCAAGCTCCTGACACCACCAGTCTGTGAAAGGTGGATAATAAGGTCCCCCAAATAGCTTTTTGAAAAATTAAGTGAGTTCATATGAACCAAGTAGCAAGTTCTCTGCCCAGTTTCTCCATCCTGCCCTTCCCCCCAGAAGACGAATGTCCCTCATAGGACCTTCCTCAGTGTGTTCTCAGAGAACATGAGCAGGATCAGGGGTAGTCTCCAGGCAGTGGCAGTTACCCTGTCCTTCCCTTTCCCACCCTGTGAGGACACCGTGACCCAGAGAGGCCCTCACCTGTCCATGCTGGCACACTAATCTCAAACTTGCAAAACTCAGACAACACATTTCTGTTCCTTATAAGCTAGTCAATCTGTGGTGGTTATAGCAGCCCTAATGGACTAAGACCCAAGAAATACATATGTACTCTCAGGGGTGTGTGGCAATAAATATTAATATAAATGTCAATATCCAAAATAATCCAAAAGTTAGAATGTTTCTACATGCTAAAAGCGAGCCATTAGAAAGAAACATTAAGTAAAAAATTCCATTTATGACTGCATCTAAAAGAATAAAATTTAACCCAAAAAGTGAAAGACCACTACACAGAAAACTATTAAAACATTGACTTAAAACTCTGAAGATGAGCCAGGCACGGTGGTGTGTGCCTTTAAGCACAGCCTAGAGTGCAGCTGAGACTAGGAATCGCTTGAGTCTCAGGGTTCAAGACCCCCCCCCCGGGCAACATAGCAAGATCTAGTCTCAAAAAATAGCTGGGCGTGGTGGTGCGCACCTGTAATCCCAGCTACCTGGGAAGCTGAGGCTGGGGATTGCTTGTGTCCATGGTACCCTGGGCAATATTAGTTTGTGGTTCCCCAGTCAAAATAGCAAGACCTCGTCTCAAAAATAAACCCTGAAGATGGCACAAGTTAGAAATATTCCATGCTCATGAACTGGAAGAATAAATTATTTTTAAATGTCCATATTATTCAGATTAAATGTAATCACCATCAGAGTTCCAATGGCATCTTTCATAGAAATAGAGAAAAGTTCTTTATATGGAACCACACAAGACCCCAAATAACAAAAGTAATCTTGAGAAGAAAAAAGCTGAAGTCATACTTCCTAATTTTGAACTATATAGTAAAGCTACTGTCAACAAAACAGTATTCTATTTACTAGAACAGACGCCAGAAATAAACCCACACATATATACTCATGCATTGTTTAATGATATTTCAATTGAACATGATCATTAAAAAAATGATCATAAATACAGTGGTGGTCCCAATAAGCTATACATCAGGTGTGTTGCAGGTTATAACATCTCACTAAGTGTAATTCTGATTTTTTTTTAATTTTTAATTTTTTTTTTGATTCTTTACAATACATGATTGTATAATTGCTGATCCCCATGGGAATACCCCACCACACCACATCCCCCCTGGTCACTTTGCCTCCTTTCTTTTTGTTGTTTGTCCATGTTTAGCCCTTTAGTCTTTTTTTTTTTTTTTCTTTTCTGGATCCATTTCCTCATCGTTGGTGAGGGTCGAGTTCCCAGGACTTGGTAGAGCTGCTGTTTATCTTTCCTGTACTGCCTTTGCCTTCATAGGCTGATTGGAGCACCTTTGGCTTGTATGATTGTCTTTTGTTTCTTGGTGGGTCTCATCTCCGCAGTTTCTGTAATTAATTTTGTTGCTCCTTCAGTCATGCTTCAGGTCTTTGGCTTTGGGGGCTTGCCTCCGAGCAGTATGTTTTGGAAGAGCAGATCCTCAAAGGGACAGCCCTCAGCTGATAGTAGGTCTCCTCCCTTGGGGCTTTGCTGTGGGGCCACTGCCATTTGGCAAGTCTCTTTTTTTTTTTGAGACTAGGTCTCACTATTTTTGCCTGTGGAACCGCAGGCTCTTGTTGCCCAGGGTACCACGGACTCAAGCAATCCCCAGCCTCAGCTTCCCAGGTAGCTGGGATTACAGGCGTGTGCCACCATAATTCTGATTTTTATAATCAAAATGGCACATTTGCTTAATGACACATTTGTTGGAATGTATGTCTGTTAAGCAACACATAACTCTATGATCAATTAATGTAGAACAAAGGAGCCACGAATATAATGGTGTTGGAGAATCTGACCAGAGTCTTACACCATACACCAAAAAATCAACTCAAAATAGATCAAAGAAGGGCAGGCATAGTGGCACGTGCCTGTAAGTGGCAGCCTAGGAAGTGATGGCCAGGGCCAGGGAACACGGTTTGAGTCCTGCCAGGGGCATGTAGCGAGACCTAGTCCCCCAAAAAATAGCTGGGCATGGTGGCACGTACCTGTAATCCCAGCTACCTGGGAAGCTGAGGCTGGGGATTACTTGAGTCTGTGGTATCCTGGGCAACGTGAGCCTGCAGTTCCACAGGCAAAAATAGGGAGACTTAGTCTCAAAAAAAAAAAAAACTAGATCAAAGATTTGCACATTAAAAAAAACCATGAAGCTCTTACAAGAGAACACAGGCAGTAAACTGTTTCACATTGATCTGGGCAATGGTTTTTTGGATTTGACATGAAAAGCAAAGGCAACGAAAGGAAAAATTAACCATTGGGACTACATTATACTTTAAAGTTTCTTTATAGCAAAGGTGGGTAAAAACATTGCGAATCATGTTATCTAACAAGGTGTTGATATCCAAAATATGTGAAGAACTCAGACCACCCAGCAGCAAAAGAACAATGACTCAAAAATAGGCAGAGGATCTGAGAGATTTTTTTTTCCAAAGAAAACATAGGTGGCAAACAGATGAACAAAAAGGTACTCAACATCACTAATTGTAAGGGAAATGCAATTGGAAACAGCAAGACATCACTTCACAACTGTTAGAATGACTTATCAAAACGATAAGAAATAATATGTTGGCCAAGTTATGGACAGAAGGGAACCTTTGTGTACTATTGGTGGAAATGTAAAATGGTGCAGCCAATCTGGAAAATAGTATAGAGGCTCCTCAAATAGTAACAAAAAATAGGACTTCCATATTACCTGACAATTCTACTGTCTCCAAAGAAAACATAAAAACAAGCCGGGCATGGGGGCGCACTCCTGTAATTCTAAGTGCTGGGAGGCAAGAGGACAGGGACCGCTTGAGTTCGTGGGTTTGAGACTACCACGGGCAACATAGCGAGACCTGGTCTCGAAGAAGCAACTGGGCATGGTGGTGGGAGCCTATAATCCAGCTACCTAGGAGGCTGAGGCTGGGGATGGCCTCAGTCCATGGGATCGGGACTACCCAGAGCAACATAGCAAGACGTAGGCTCAAAAAAAAAAAAAAAACCATAAAAATGAATCAGCACTCCCATGTTCATTGCAGCATTGTTAGAATAGTTAAGACCTAAAAACAACGTAAGTGTTTATCAACAGGTAAGCAAAATGGGGCTAAGACACATGGTGGAATACTACTCAGCCATTAAAAAGAAGAAAATTCTCCCATTTGGAACAATTTGGATGGACTTTGAGGGCATCTTGCTAAGGCAGAAAACAATAAACACCATATAGTCTCGGTTATAAATAGAATTTAAACAATAACAAAACCAAATACATAATACAGAAAGCAGACTGGTGTTCAAAAGCTATAAACTTTGAGTTACTAAATAAATAAGTTCTAGGATTCAATGTACAGCATAACAACTACAGTTAATACTGTATTATGTATTTGAAAGTTGCAGAGAATAGATCTTCTCATCATAAGAAATAAAATTGTGTAACCATGTGTGGTGATAACTGTTAACTAGACTTATTGTGGTGATCATTTCATAATATATACATATATTGAATCATCATGTTAACTACCTCAAGTTTTTAAAGTGCTACAATAAAAAGTACTTGTCAACCAAGACTCATATATCCTATCAAACCATCCTTAAAACAAAGATGAAATAAAAACATTGCCAGAGAAAAGACTGCTAGAATTCATTGCTATCAGACCTGTTTACAAGAAATATTAAAGGAAATCATTCAAGGGCCAGGCATGGTGGCACATGCCTGTAGGTGGCAGCCTAGGAAGCCACGGCCAGGGCCAGGGATTGCAGTTCAAGTCCTGCTGGGGGCACGTAGTGAGACCTAGTCCCAAAAAAACAGCTGGGCGTGGTGGCACATGCCTGTCGTCCCAGCTGCCTGGGAAGCTGAGGCTGGGGATTGCTTGAGTCCGTGGTACCCCAAGAAACGTGAGCCTGTGGTTCCACGGACAAAAATAGCGAGACCTAGTCTCAAAAAAAAAAATTATTCAAGCTGAAAGGAAATGATTCCACATATTTTTAATATACAAAGAAATGGGGGGAAATATGGATAAATATAAAGAATTGTACGGATAAGCTGGGCACAGTGACATGCGCCTTTAATCCCAACCTTGGGAGGCTGAGGACTTGAATCCGCTGGTTCGAGACTACCCTTGGCAACATAGCGAGACCTAGTCTCAAAAAACAGCTAGGTGTGGTGGCACACACCTATAATCCCAGCCTTGGGAGGCTGAGGCTAGGGATCACTTGAGTGCATGGGTTCAACTACCCTGGGCAACATAGCAAAACCTAGTTTCTAAAAAAATAATTAGAAGCCAGGCACGGTGACTCGTGCCTGTAAGCTTCAGCCTATGAAGCGGCAGGGGCTAGGGATCGCAGTTCGAGTCCCACCTGGGGCCCGTAGCGAGACCTAGTTCCAAAAAACAGCTGGGCGTGGTGGTGCGCACCTGTAATCCCAGCTACCTGGGAAGCTGAGGCTGGGAATTGCTTGAGTCTGTGGTACCCCGGGCAACAAGAGCCTGCGTTTCCACGGGCAAAAATAGCGAGACCTAGTCTCAAAATAAATAAGTAAATAAATAAATAAATAATATTTTTTAAAAAGTGTGTGTATGATGTGTTTTCTTTAACTTTGCTAATCTAAGAGTGCATAAAATAAATTTATTTTAGGGTCTACAGAATATAATATATATAGATATATATAGCATATCTATATATATACACACACACACAATCTATATGACAATCACACAAAGGAGAAGAAAATCTGAACTATGCTAGAAGCAAATTTCTATATTTTACCAACATTAAACGACAGTGTTAATCTCAAGTAGGTTATACTATAATCCCTAGAACCACTAATAGCTCACAAATATATAGTAAATGCAAATCACATGTCTGATTTTAAAATGGGCAGATAATTTGAATAACTATTTCTGTAAAGATCATATACAAATGGCCAGAAGAATATGAAAAGATACTCAACATCACTAACTTTTATAGAAATGCAAATCAAACAAAATATCACCTCACACCCATTATGATGACGTCTATAAATAAAAAGCAGTGCTGGTGAGGATATGGAGAAATTAGAATTCTGTGCACTGGTTGATGAGTTCAGAAAATAGGCGGCCACCATGAGAAGAAGAGTAACTGCTACTCACAGTATCAAACGTAGAATTATATAACCCAACAATCCCAGTTCTGGGTATATGTCCAAAATATCAACAACAGGGTCTTTTTTTTTTTTTTTAAAAAGAAATTAGGTCTCACTATGTTGCCCAGGGTTGTCTTGAACCCATGGACTCAAGTGATTCCTAGCTTCAGCCTCCCAGGTAACTGGGATTATAGGCATGCATCACCATGCCCAGCTGAGAATAGGGTCTTGAAGAGATATGTTCACAGCAGCAGCGGTCACAATAATCTAGGTATGTAAGGAATCCAAACCACCACTGACTCGTCGGGAACCAAAATGTGATCCTCCACATAAGGAGTATTACTTAGCCTTGAAGGGAGGGAAATTCTGCCACCTGCTACAGCACACAGATAAACCTGAAGATATCGTTCTTCAGTAATAAGCCAGTCACAGACAGGATCATGTGATTTCCTCTGTATTAATTTCTAAGAAGTCAGTTCATGGAAAGAATGAAGCAAGGTGGTTTCCAGGGACTGGGGAAGAGGGAAATAGGGAGTTGTTGCTTAATGGATAAAGGCTGAAAAAGTACTGGAGATCTGCTGTATAGTAATGGAAATATGCATAATATAGTAAATCATACATCTTTACAGCAATAACAAGTGTGTGTTGTATGTGCGTGTTACCACATATATCTTCTTACTAGAAGCAGAAAAAGCATTTGGTAAAATTCAGCATCCATCCAGATAAAAGTTCTCAAGAAACTATGCAAGAAAAGAGCCTAGGCTGGGAGTGGTGGTGCGCACCTATTGTCCAAGCCTGGGAGGCAAGAGGCTTGGGATGGCTTTGAGTTCATGGTTTGAGACTACCCCAGGCAACATAGTGAGGCCTGGTTCTCAAAAAAGCAGCTGGGTGCTGTGGTAGGCACCTGTAATCCCAGCTACCTGGGAGGCTGAGACTGGAAATCGCTTGAGTCCGCGGGACCTTGGGCAAATGGAGTCTGTAGTACCCCGGTCAACATAGCGAGACCAATGAGAAAGGATCCTACTAAGATTGGTAGCACGGCAAGAATGGCTGTTCCTGATACTTCTATTCAGCCTTGTAGAGAATGCCATAGGCTCCATGAAAATAAAAGACATAGATTGGAAAGGATTAAAACATCTAATTAGCAAAGTCACGGGGTATGAGATCAAAAAAAAATTTATGTTTCTCTATATTAGCAAAGAACAACACGAGTGAACTAAGAAAACATTCATTGATGATAGCATTTAAAAATCAAATACTTTGGGCTGGGCCTGGTAGCATGTGTGCCTGTAATCCCAGCTACCTGGGAGGCTGAGGCTGGAGATCACTTGAGTCCGTGGGTTCAAGACAACCCCGGGCAACATAGCAAGACCTACTCTCAAAGAAAAAAAAATATTAAATACTTTGGAATAAATTTAACAAGTCAGAATTTGTACACTGAACCTTACAAAACTGCTGTAATTCAGTAGACATGAAAGAGTCAGTCTATGTTCATGGAGTCAAAGACCCATTGTTAAGATGGTAGTTCTCCCTAAATGGATCTATAGATTCAATGTAATAATCCCTATCAGAATCCCAGGGTCATGTTTATAGAAATTAGTTCATTCTAAAATTTATATGGAAACGTGAAGGGCCCAGAATCATCAAAAACAATTTTGATAAAAAATGTGGAGAACTTATATAAACTTCTAAGTCAAAACATTCATTGGTATAAAAGCAGCGAGAATCTAAAAATAAGTCCTTACATTTACGGCCAACTAATTTTCAACGAAAGAGTCAAGGCAATCCAATGTGACAGTGGGGGGAAGACAGTCTTTCCAACGATGCTACTGGCATGATTGACTGTGAATGCATAAAACTACTTTCAGACTCACACACCACACACAGAAATGAACTTACCGAAATGTCAGAGGGCAAACTATAAAGCTGCTGAAAGAAGACAGGAGAAAATCTTTGTGACTTTGAATTAAAGATTTTTTAGATGACACCAAAAGTATAGTTTGCGAAAGAAAATTCATATAATGAAACATCAAAATTAAAAGTATTTGTGATTCAAACAGCAGCAGTAAGGAAATACAAACCAGCCACAGACCAGGAGAAAATATTTACAAAGCAGAGCTGATAAAGGACTTATATTCAGAATACATCAAGAATTCTTGCAACTCGGCCAGGCATGATGGCGTGTACCTTTAATCACAGCTACTTAGGCGGTAGAGGCTGGGAAGCACTTGAGTCTGCGGGTTCGAGACTACCCTGGGCAACATAGTGAGACCTAATCTCAGAAAAATAGCTGGGCGTGGTGGCGCGCACCTGTAACCCCAGCTACCTGGGAGGCTGAGGCTGGGGATTGCTTGAGTGTGTGGGTTCAGGACTACCATGGGCAACATAACAAGACCTAGTCTCTTTAAAAAAAAAAAAAAAGATTCTTGCAACTAAGTTGAAAGTGAGTAGATTTGAACAGACAGTTCTTAGAAAAAGATGGGTGGTTACTAAACACATGAAAAGCTGTTTCACATCATTAGTCATGAGGAAAATGTGCATGAAAGCCACAAGGAGCGTCCACTACTCAGGAGAACAGCCATTATCATAAGACGATGATAAGAGTTTGTGGGGAGAGGAGTAACTGGACCCTCGCACTGTGCTGATGGAAGAGAAAGAGGTGCAGCCACTTTGGGAAACAGTTCGGTCATTTCTCTGCAGAGTCAAACATAAACATCGTAGGACCCAGTAATCCCAGGCAGGCGCATTTAGCCAAGAGAAATGGAAACTTCCACGAAGACTTCTGACCTTTCCTATCAGCTGTACGCATCAAAAGTCTGGGACCACCCAGATGGTGAAGAGACCAGCCAGCAGGGCACAGCCGGTCCCGGGCTCTCCTGACAGGGAGCAGTCAGAGAAGACGAACCCACAGCTCGGAAAGCAGCGCAGGTACCGCCTGGAGCCGGGAGCCCGGCCGACCAGCACAGAGGAAGTTGGTGGGTGATGACCAGGTTGGGGGAGCAGGCTGCGTGGACGCCAGCACCACCCCACAAATGCGCCACAAACCGCGGCCGGCTGCCTCAGTGGTGGGCGCTACGAGCACGTCCTGTCAACACCGTGGAAAACAAACAGCTAGGCCTGGGGTGCCCTCACCCCGCACCCAGGAGCCTGCCCCCTCTGCCCCGGCAGCTGCTTCCACAGGCTCGGACACCCACTGCCCTCACGGCCCCACCTGCCTGGGCGCCCAGCTCTGGTCCCCGGGACGCCCTCGGCCTGCACCCTGCTTCTCCTTGAGCGGGGCTCCCCTGCTCAGAAAAGCTTGTTAAGGAGAAGCAGGGCCACCCATGGGGGGGGGGGTGAGGGAGGGAATCACGAAACCCAACTTCTACTCAGCAACTAAACGCGGAAACGGACTCGGGCATCTTCCTAAGCTACTGGTACCACAGCGTGATCCTTGTTCGTGACAACAGCCGCTTCGAAGGCCTGCTTCACCACTGCCTTTCCTGAAAACCTTCCAGGGCCCGTTATCCCCTCATCTCGCCCCGCCAAGCCCTCCCCTGGGTGAGAAGGCCGGGCAGGGCCTGGCTGAGGGCTGGTTCTCCAGCAAGCAACCCCGACAGGAACCCCACACCTAGTGTCACACACGCATCCCGCAGGTGGGGCCGGGGGCTCCTACTTTGTTGACCCTTTCCTGGACCTCGCCCCACCCTGCTCTTGCCCACCAGCCCAGCCCTGCGTCAGCCCAGGCTAGACCAGCCCACTCAGCACCCAACAGGCACCATGACGACGAGGGAACATCGCAGATCCTCCCTCAGGTCCACTTGTGGATGGCATAGTGGGGAGTCCCCAAAAAAGGGACATTCCACCTCAGGGTCGAGGATTCCAGCTGGAGTCTCTGGCAGCACCAGGGAAACTCACAGGCCCCCTTCCCCCTGCCGCCCAGCCAGCACCCAGACAGAGAGACCCTGGTGGGGGGGGGGGACTCCAGTCACCCACCCTGCCTGGAGCCTGCCAGGGGCAGGTGCTTCATTTCTTCTCAGCGCCCCTGGGCTCTGCAGCAACTTCTGAGCCACCTGGACAGCTGAAAGGATTCCACACGATTTGCTGCGGACAGGACACTGCGGCTCTGCACCACCCAGAAGTCAAAGCCGGAGAAATGCAATTACGGGGGGGCGGGCACTCCTCAACTCCAGCACCCAGAACCCTAGCCTGAAATATCTGCGTATTAAACTACCAAGGACAGTTAAGCTTTCAAAGGGGGAAGATCAAAGTGCTGTCATCTTTTAATTTAATCCTTTTGTTGCATCAGTGGTCTTAAGAGGGATGAGAGAGATCAAAATAAAAATGGAAACAAACTATATCTTTGTGGCTGTTGTGTTTTAGTCTCCCCCCCCCTCAATTTGGGCCACAAAATAGGTCAGCTCCATTACTGATCAGCCTTCCCACAAATATTTAAAACAAATTGAATTGCACACCCAATACCCATCACAATTACACCAGGCACAATAACTAAATTAGCAATTCAACAAAATAATTGGAAATGCGATTCTCTCTATTCCACCAGTCTCCCTCGAGGGTTTCGCCGATCTATGGGGGAAAACTCAGCTTTCCTAATTCTGCAGCTAATTAGAGACACACTTGTAAATGAAGTTGTTTGTCTTAAAGTTGAAATTCTCTTCTGGGGGTGGGGGGGGAGGAAAGATGAGAAGTCCTTCCCTTCTGGAGCAAGTGTATAAACAGGTGTGAAGAGCAGGTTCCTTATAGCCTCCATCAGCAAGCCATCAGCAAGGGCTCACGGATCCCCCGGCTCTCATCCGCTAGTGGACAACTTCGGGGCATCTGGCCGGCTGGCTGCCCACACAGAGGGCGGGCGCTCTACCAGCCCAAAGGCCTGTCAGCAGGACTTCGGGGGGCCGTGGGCCCTGGGCCACGGGAAGTCAGGGCCAGAGCAGGGTGGCCAGGCCAGCTCCCAGGGCCTCCAGGGTGTGGGCAGGATGAGGACACCTGGCCTGCGAGGCTGGTGCCTACCAGACCCCTCTCCCCCAGGGGACGGGGAGGGGGCTGCCCCGGCCAGAGGCAGCGGGCTGTTTCAGCCCACATGTTGGGGCTGCTCTTGGAGAAGCAATCCCGAGGTTTTAATTAGGCTGTCCTTGGAAAACCTTGGGTTAATTATATAACTGAGAAGTAGGGCTTACGTGGGCCCTTTCTTCCCGCCTCCTCGAACGTGGGGATGTGACCTTAAAAAGCAGACTCAAACGCAGACTCTCTGCGGGTTCCGAAGACTTGGGGCGGGCAGGCCCACGGCTCCTCCCCCTCGGCCACCCACGGAGGCCTCTGGGCCAGCACGTGGCCCACACCAGACCAGGGGCCCAGCGCCCCACTGGGAACAAAGGCCCGACCTTACCAACAAGGTCAGCACATGAAATCGTGGCCCCAGGGCCTGGGGAAGCCTCAGCTCCGCAGATCCTCCAGAATATCACAGCCCCAGGTAGGGGGTGAGCCCCAGAGGAGTCTGGGAAACGCTGATAAGTGATTCAAAGGCACCTGCTTTTCCGGCTTATCTCCTCAAACAATACGATCCGGTGTTACCTCACTGAAAGCTTCCCTGTTAGCCTTACTTCTGGCCCTTAAAACCTACGACTTTAAAGGACAAAAGAGTCAAACTGGAAGATCAGCGGGGCCTCAGCTTCCTGACTAATTCCTCAGCAGGGGCCCGGGGCCTGGCTGACCTCCCAGGCGCCCCTGCAGCCACTCTGGGCACCAGGGCCAGAGCCCCCACACCCCACCCTGACGCGTGACCACACCTCGCAGCCAGTCAGCGCTACAGCAGGGCCCGGCTGGTGCACACGTACCACGTACCTGGTGCCGGGAAGCTGAAGCCTGCACCGGCCCATCCATGGACCTTCTTTACCCCATTTTCGTTTTGGCATTTGCTGGAACCTGGAAAAGGTCAGGAAATACTCACCTAGAGCTAAACCGTCCGCTGCAGTAGCTACGGGCCACGCTGCGAGCGCCCAGGCTACCCGGGACGGCTGCTTGAGGAATGAAGTTGCCAGAATCAAACTGTGTCCCAGTGTCCCCGGAAGCTCTACTGGACAGTGCAAGCTGGACAGGACACTCCTAGGCTTAGAAGAGCCTTCTCCTGTCTCCCCCCGCCCCAAGACGCCCCTAGGAGCCCACAAGCAGTGACCTGTGAGAGCGAGGGATGCCCAGAGCAGCTCCACGTGGAGGCGGAACCCAGCACGGCCCAGCAGCCACACCTGCGCGCGGGCGCACCTGGCGGCCCGAGCTGACTGATGTCAGTGCCCCAGGAGGAAGTGCCCGCGTGCCACAGAGCTCTCTCCTCCGGCCAGGCCGAGCTCTCCCCTCACAGAAGCAGAGCCTTGAGCTGAGAGCCTGGGCTTGCGGGAGCCCCAGCACCCAGGAAAGGCAACAGATCCTGTGGGCAAGGCCGGTCAGCTGTTAGTGCGCCCAGCTCTACAGCAAGGCCAGCACCCACCTGGTGGCTGGGTCTCTTGCCCCAAAGGCCCCTGGCAAGCCGCCCCCAGGACCCCCCGCGCAGCGGTCGGCAGCATCTGGAGCGGTGTGGACGTTCCTGCACCTGTGTAGTCCCAAGGCCACAAGGCTGCCTGGACTAGCAGCTTCCAGTGGGAAGGGCCGCGCTAGCCGACTGGTGTTACTAACGAGGCCCAGGAGGCCCAGAGGTCAAATGCAGACCAGTCTCACAGGTTTTTTTTTAATTAAATTATATATATATATAAATTTCACATCTTTGTAATCCCGAGGGTTCACCCCCCACCCCCCCACCCCCCGGTTGTGTACTTCAATTTGGTTGCTAGCTTGTTTTGACTTTTCCTCATGGCTTGTTT
This sequence comes from Uropsilus gracilis, assembly GCA_004024945.1. Lineage (NCBI taxonomy): Eukaryota > Metazoa > Chordata > Mammalia > Eulipotyphla > Talpidae > Uropsilus > Uropsilus gracilis. The sequence goes on along the minus strand of PVHY01004769.1, from coordinate 78,006 downwards.
ATTTTTCCTATGACCCATATAATAGTGAAACCACTTGGTTTCTTTCTGACTTGTTTCTGCTAATATGATTTCTTCCAAGTACATCCATGTTATCATAAAATCACCAAATTTGTCATTATTAATTGATGGGTAATACTCCATCGTGTATATATGCCACATCTTTTTCATCCAGTCATCTGTCTTGGGGCATTTGGGTTGTTTCCATGTCCTTGCAATTATAAATAGTGCTGCAGTAAACATCCGAGCGCAGGTGTCCCTTTGTACCCGCACTGAGGTCTCCTTTGGGTAGATTCCCAGAAGAGCGATTGCTGGGTCAAATGGTAGCTCCATTTTCATTAGTTTGAGGGTTCTCCACACAGCTTTCCATCGTGGCTGGATCAGTTTACATTCCCACCAGCAGTGTAAGAGTGTTCCTTTCTCTCCACATCCACGCCAGCACTTGTTGTTGCCTGTTTTTTTGATGTGGGCCATTCTTACTGCTGTAAGGTGGCATCTCATTGTGGTTTTGATTTGCATTTCCCTGATTGCTAGTGACGCTGAGCAATTTTTCATGTGCCTGTTGGCCATCTGTACTTCCTCTTTGGAGAAGTGTCTTTTCAGTTCTTCTCCCCATTTTTTATTGGGTTTTTTGTTTTTGTTTAGCTGTAGTCTCGCAGGCCAGATTCCAGTCCAGAATCAAACCTGCTAGACTGTGACCTTGCATGCTTCCCACTGCTTTCATTCATCTTGCTCACCTAAGCCCGTCCCCCGGGTATGCGCCCAGTCTGTTAGAGCCGGATAACCAGGCACCGACCTGCCTAGGGAGGGAGGATCGCTCAGAGAGGAGGCAACAGCTGGCACGTGACTCGGGTCCTACCCCAAGCCCAGAGCCCATCTCCAATCCAGCATTGAAGAGAAGGGGAGGGGGGGGCTGGGGCTGGGGCTGGGCAGGAAGCTTCCCTGTTCCTGTCAGAGTGCCTTCTGGGAACATGAGATTCTTTTTCTACCCTATCAGTAATGTGGGATTGTGGGCTTTTTAATACATTTCTTTAAATTTTCTTTCTGGAGAATCCAGTGCCCTTGACCTCAACAAATGAATTGAGAACCTTGAATCAGGGGAAATAAAGCAAGCAAACTTCTCAGGAATATAAATGCTGCTGAGGTGATGACCCTATTGGCAGACCCCACACGATGGGTAAGAAAGGCGTGCTAAAGGAAATCTATAGATATACAAGAGAAACAAAAGTTAGATAAGCATCCTCCCCCTGCATTCATGCCTTCCCTCTCCAGACGGGGAGCAGGTAATGAGGACTTCATCAATAGAGCTGTTGGACAAATTGAATATATACGAGTCAGCAGGGCAATATGGATCCCCTGGACTTAACAGAGAATTAATGAACTTACCAAATTACAGCAATTATTTTTGAAATGTTATGAAGTTATAAAAGAGAAGTTGATGATAAGCTTTGGGAAAAAAACAGCCCCCAGTACACAGGCACATGCACAAATTTAAAAAGTGGAAGACACAAATTCAGATCAGAAAACAAGGTCCACTGGCTTCAGACAGGCTCATAGCTTTATCTTGTCTTTATTAAGCACACAGGGTTATCGTACGTATTTGGATGTAATTCTCCCATCCACCTGGGTTTCCCTAAGACTATTGAGTGAATTAATGCCACACACAAGCTCACTAACACGCCTGAGGGATCCCCCCAAATATATTCCATGTCACAAAAAACAAGGGTAGTGACTGCTTTTTCACTTAGAAGAGTAAAACATTGGGAGTGTGATCTTTTATTAGGGAAGGTCCGAGACAGGATAAAATCATCTTGTACCCTCTGAAACCCTCATGCTCATCACATGAAACAATCAGCACTTTTTTTTTTTTGAGACTAGGTCTCGCTATTTTTGCCCAGGGTATCACAAACTCTAGCGATCCCCAGCCTCAGCTTCCCAGGTAGCTGGGATTACAGGCGCATGCCACCACGCCCAGAATTACCCTGGTGGGACTCGAACAGCGATCCCCAGACCTGGCCGAGACTCCATAAGCTGTTGCTTACAAGTACACCCCGTACTCGGCCCAGCATTCTTGGAACTACAGAAACGGTCTCCGAGGCCCAGCGAGCCCCAGCTGACCATAGGTGATACTTACTGGAACAGGCCTGCTCTGGTTACTCTGAGAAAGGCCTATGTGGTCCTTTTGGGGAGAATGATCCCACAGCACCGAGAGGGGCAAAGCCCACCACTCTGGCGTCAAATACATTTCTGTATTATTTTTTTTTTTTTACGTTGACTCATAAGGTCACTGGTTACAATGAATATGAATGAACAGTCAGTTGGAGGAGAAGCCCAGGGCAAGGTAAGGAGGAAAGGCTGGGAGGCCCCACGTCTTCTCCAGTGAGGCCATTCCCTGCCCCAGAGCTTGACATGCTCACCAACCCCGCAGCTCCAAGGCCCTTTCCTCTTGCCCTTTGACCGCAGCTCCTCGTAGGGACCAGCGACTAGGTCACTGACCACTGGTGGGTGAACACCTCCTCCCAGGAAACCAGGGAGTGGGGTTGACTGTTTTGCCCATTCTCATTCATTTTCCCAGCCAGTGCCCCCTCCGGAGGTAAAATGCTGTCGTGCGATCGCCCTGTTCACGACACCAGTTGTAGTGAAATCTGTGCAGCTTCTTTATTGGTTCCAGCAGTTACCAGACACCCCAGGCAGGGCAGGGCCAGGCCCAGGGGTGCTGGGAGGCGGAGATGGCCCCCAAAGCCTAGCCTCTTTCTCTCTGGCGTCTTGTTCACATTCTCTTTCTCGGGCTCCTCTTGCAGGTGATGCCACCCTTTGATCGGCTCTCAGGTCCAGGTGCGCCCACTCATGCATGCGAACACCCCCTGGGCCAGGCATGTGCAATCATGGGCAGGGCGCAACACCTGGTGCTGGTCACAGAGGCTAATGGAGGAAAAAGCCTGATCAACCCATTTACCCTACAACGCCTACACTTCTGCACTCACAGCCTCAGGCTTTCCCAGGGCGCCCTTCCTCTTCCTCTACTCCTAAGTAAAAGCGTGGCTGAGACACATGGCTGCTCACTGGAGAGCCTGGCCCCAGCATCAACGCATCCATGCACACAGGGACTGCAGGGCCCTGGGAGACGGTTCCAAGGTCTGTGATGAATGTCACAGGTGGATTCATCTCAGACTTAGGTCCCTTTGGATGAAATGGTAAGAGCTTCCCAGTATCTTTTGTGGGTTCTCAGGTTTCCAAACGGTGCTCAATAAAGGATCTTGGCTGGTGACCCTGGAGAGAAGAGCTATCCACTCCACCAAAAACAGCAGAGAAGAGGGAAGGCAAACTCACATGCAGCGAGGACCTCCCACAGCGACCCACAGGATGGAGGCGCTGGAAGTAGCAGGAAGGAGCGTGGAAACCAGAGAGTGGAGAGCAAGTTCTGTGCGACTTAGCCAGAGAAAAGATCCAGGCATCATGTGGAAATAACCTTACCTTATGCTCCTGTGACATCAGCACTGTGTGCACTGGGCTTCTCACCTGGGGGGTCCCCGTGTCTCCTGTAGGCCAGGGGTTGCTGGCAGACGGCCCCACGGGTGGAGTTTCCATAGATGTTTTCTTAGCGGGCAAGCAAAAGCTCTCCAAGTGTCCAAAAGCAAAATCCAGGTTTTGTACCCCAACTGCCCCTGACCCCTGTTTGCTCAGGAGAGGAGTTGAGGCTGCCTGTGTGAAGGCAGGGCTGTGAGGTGCTGTAACGCAGAGGCAGGCCATCTGGGCAGGTTCTTTATTGGTTCTAGCAGTTACACAGACACACCGGGCAGGGCAGGGCGGGGAGAGGGTGCACCAGGAGGTGGGTGAGCCCCTCAGTCCCCCCCCCCGGGAATTGTCACCCTCTTTCTCTGGTATTCTCTAGCACCCCCTTCATGATCTCTCCCAGGGTGCCACCACCCCTCTGACTCCCCCCAGGCCCAGAAGAGCCCACTCACACATGCCACACCCACCGGGCCAGGCGTGTACAACAATGGGGAGAGCGCAGCACCACAGGTGCTGGTCATAGCGGCTAAAGGACGAGAATGTCTCACCAACTCACTTACCTACTTAAGTACCAGCATGTGAACATTGAGAAATAGCTACTGGGTAGTAGGATTAGTTATTTTTATTTGTTCCTTTTACTTTTCTGTTTTTTTTGTTGTTGTTGTTTGTTTTTTTTTTGAGACTAGGTCTCGCTATTTTTGCCCATGGAACCGCAGGTTCATGGTTTACCCGGGGTACCACAGACTCAAGCAATCCCCAGCCTCAGCTTCCCAGGTAGCTGGGATTACAGGCGCGCACCACCACACCCAGCTATTTTTTTGGAACTAGGTCTCACTACGTGCCCCCGGCAGGACTCGAACCGCAATCCCTGGCCCCGGCCACGGCTTCCTAGGCTGCTGCTTACAGGCATGCGCCATCATGCCCAGCCTGTAATTAATTTTTAACGTAAACTAAACAAAGACAAGAAACCAGTCTTATCTTCTCCATTCCACAGGGAGGTCCGCTGCCTCCCTGCTCCCTGCTTCTGATTCGGTTGGGTGTGCGCAGCAGGGCTCCCGTTGTGACCGGCTCGCGCGCTCGCTTCCTGAGGCCTGCAGGCTTTATGAGTGTCGTGCGTGAAGTAGTCAGCTGGGCAAAAAGAAAATAAGCAAACTCCACACAAAAGGGAGGAATGCTTCAGTCAACACTGAAAAAGGGCTCTGGATTGAAACTCTTGATAATAGTTCTCAACTCATTTAAAAATCAGCATTAGCTACCAAAATGTAAAGTATTAGTTTTATTAAAATGCAAATCAATCAACTAATCTGTCTTTCTAGTAACAGTTGAATTGCAGTATCCGTGTCAATTAAAATAGTTTCCAATTTATTCTTGGCTGGAAGGAGGGTGGTCTTCTGAATTTTAAAATGCAAGACTCCCTTCACTGAAAGTCTGCCTGTTCTTTCTCATCTCTCCTGTTTTTTAATTTATTTTAATTAAACACATTAAGACTCCAAATATTTTGAAGTGTCTGTTTAAATCTCTCTTCATCAGATAAAGAGTGACGCTGAGGAAGGTTGTGTCTCTGGGAAACTGGGAAACGCAGCTCACGGACAGCCTCAGGGAAGTTCAATACCGGGAGGTAGGTACTTGCAGGTCTAATCTGGCTTCCTCAGCACAGGGGGATGGGACCAGATGTGCTACGTTTAAACAAGTGGTCATTTTTGAAGGACGTGAACGTGGGGGAAACGCTCCTATTTTCTGTTGATTGATCTTTCGGTAACTGGGGACAAAATGAAAATGAAGTATTTCCCTGCAGTTGAGTCCAAGAGGAACATCAGAGACCGGGAGATCACTGCATACCGAGGTCCAGGCAACACGGGATGGGAAACCCCACTGCCCCTGCAGCCCACCCTGAGTGCGAGGCTGCCCTGGGCCACACTGACAGCAGCACTGCACCACAGTGCCTGCATGCCCAGCCCAGCCTCCGGGCACCCTGCAGCCGCCCCCAGGCACCAAGCCAGTGACCTGTGGGACTCCTGGGCTCAAGAACCTGCCCCTTGGTGTGGGCACCATAAAACAGCCTGTAAGCCTAACCTTAAAATGATGCCCAGTTAGTGGCTATAGCTGCACTCGGTTGCCTGGGTCAGTATTTCTACGTTCTAAGCTCACAGCTCTGAAGCGAGCTCTGGGCAAAAGACCTAGGAGAGGGTCAGTCCCCCATGCTGGCCGGCGCCCATTACTTATGCAAGATAATCTCCATTGCATATTGACCACAGCAGGCCAATAAATCCCCCTTATGGGGATTTAATTTCCAGCTTTTGACCTTTGGATGAAAAACAAGTGAATCATTTCCTCCTGCTAGATTTACACCAGAGCTCATCTCAATAAAGTGATTTAGGAATGGTGTGAATGGGAAAGGACGCTGGGAGGATCTTAACAGGCGAAAAGAAGAAATGAAAAGAAAGTCAGAGATTTGTATTTGGTAAAAAATAGGCAAATACCTCCGAGTTACAAAGTCTCCTGGGCACAGCTTTTAGGTTTTTAGGGATTCCTTGCTCCTCAGAGCACCACAATTATGGAACATGTCTGCCAGAGAGCAGCAACCACCCAGAAGGAGTCTGTCCTGGAGATGCAAAGATGTGTCTGTGGAGCTTTACACTGTAAGAGGAGGTGATCAGGCTGGAGGGAAGCATGAAAACCCTCCCTCTCTCATCTCTCTCTCTCTCCTTGAGCATCATCAGAATCACCCCGTGCGGCCTGGGAACTCCCTCGGGGGCGGTGGCAGTAACCACACTCTAGCTGGCAGCTAAAGAACACACGGAGCATGGACATGCGGACACTTGTCTCCAGGTCCCCTGGGGCTTATTCGGCACAAGTGCTGCGCGGCGCACCTGCTCAGGGCTCCCCGATTAGCTCCACCCCACAGGCCACGGTGCCTTCTCTCCAGGCTAGAGAGGCCGCCAGGCCAAGGAGCAGGGGGGCCCGCAGCAGGAAAGGGAGGCTGTCAGTCCCGGAGGGCTTCGTCGGGAGGGTTGAGCTGGCCAAAGAGAGAGCGGTACAACTCCGTCCTAGAAGACAGACAAAAACGAATTAGTTAAAACACGGGTGAACTGTTCAACTATGCTAACTATGAGGCCGGGAAATACCCCAATCTCTTCTTCCACGGAAAGCCCAGTTGCGTAATTAAAAATGCACCCCACAGCTCTAATTCACAAATACAAAGGAAGAAACCTGGAAGAAGCCAATCAAATAGTAAAATATGTAAATCGCCCAGTGGGGCTGGATACCCTGTCTCAGGGGAATGAGTTTTCTATAAGTTTGCCCTTTACAGACAAGCTCTTCAAGTAAGAAAACAAGATTGAATATTTTAATAGGATGTATGAGACGGCCACACGATGAGGAGGATTCAATCAGACATGGGATGTAGGGGGATATAATTTAGTTTTCATACATTTCCTCGGACTTGGCAGTACTTGAAAAACAATGAAAATGACCCAGCAACAAGATTCCAATTACTATCACATGTGCGGCGGTTCAGTGGAACCAAGGTTCTTCCCCACCCCCACGCCCCTTTCTCTAGTTTCAACCTAATAAATAAATCCATTGGCTAATTTATTTCTAAAGAAGGATTTAGACATTTAAAAAATCATAACATGCCAAGGTTCCTGAAAATAAAGTAAATGATCACTTCTAACCTCTGTTCTGTTATTAAATGCAACAGACACACAAGCACCCAGCCAAAGTCATCCGTCAGGGCCTGAAAAATCTAGACGTGGAACAGGGTGAAGGAAGGATCTCTCCTATCATCATGACAGGCTCCAGAACGCCCACCCCGTGGACACACGCAGCTCGCCCTGCAGACATCCAGGCAGCCACGGGGCACCAGGGAGGTGGGACCTGCCTGGGAAGTGGGTGTGCTGGGCAGCCAGGTGCAGGCTAAGGTCAGGGGTGATCACCTCCATCCCAGGAAAGCGGCACTTGCTGTTCTGTATTTCAACATCTAGCCATAAACACAGCCTTGTCAAGGGAACAGTACACTTGTGAAAGTTCACACACCAAATAATAAAGCAGAAGTAAACATGAAAGTGCTCGTATTACCTGAGAGTCACGGCTGGCAAGTTTAACTTTAAGAACAAGCCAAAAGCCCACCAACACCCACCCTTCAGACAGCTACTCTGTGGTCAGCGAGGCCGCACACAAGACCGGACCAGTCGCTCTGCTATCACCGCCGGCAGGAACGGAGGCACTCCACCTAGAAAGCACAGCCCGAGGGGCAGCCTAGCAACACTTCCAAAGAGAAAAACTGTGAAGAAGAAACTCCAGAAGCTGAGACTAGAGATGGACCCTACGCTGGAGCCCGCCAGGCAGCAGGCAGCGTGCAGGCCCGGGACGAGGGGTCTGCCCGCAGCACTAACGGCGGGGGCTGCACCACGGTAGGCACCAGCACCCTTCGCCCAGCTCCTGCCCAGTCCCTGGGCCTCCGGACACAGGCTGCAGGTCCACCCAGCGCTCCGAGTCCCTTTTGTCCCTCGGCCGCCTGCCTCTGCCCGCCTGGCCCCAGCCCAGCACCAAGGTGGGAAGCAGCTTCCGTTCAAACACAGATGCGTGCAAGGCAGCCCCCCTTGCAAAGGCAGCAGCTTCCGAGCCACCAGCCCCAGCACACAAAGAGCAGGCCCAGGCTCCACTTCATCACGCTACGGCCTGCCTGTGTGCAAATAAGTGCAAGTCTCTTTAGCCATTAAAAAAAAAAAAAAAAAAATTAAAAGGCGTTAAGGGGAGAGTTGCCATGACAAAAAGGACAGTGTGACTTTAAGGCGGCACGGCTGATGAGAGGGAGATACAGAAGCACAATGCTATTTAGCCCTTCACAATCATATCCTTTCCCAGCTCGCCTTGCTTGCCTGCACCAGACCCCATCATTACCACTGAGCAAATGCTTCCACTCGGTGCGGCAATCTCAGCGCAGAGCCCGGGCCAAGGCGGCAGTTACTGTCCGCAGCAGGGTTCACATGTCAGGAGCAGAGAGTGAAATGCTGAAACCCATGTTTTGATAGAACATCATTTCACACTCAGGTGGGCAAAGCTGACAAACATATGCAGCTGTTCATGGCAAAGCAACTTGGGAAGATGAGTGGTCTGGGTTCTTAAAATATTTTACAGAGAGAGAGAGAGAGAGAGAGAGAGAGAGAATATGAGTAAGGGATTATTCCAATCTGAAAATCCCAAAGTAATTTCAACTCTCTGGCTTCTGCATCTACTACCACCCGTCGGTGACAGTTTTCTACCTTCAGAGCACCTTGGAGTCGCCTGCTCTTGGAGGCCTCCACTATCTTCCTACCAACCGAGAACCTGGTGACAAGTCCTCATAGACTGTCTGCTCCTTGTCTTCCCCCTCCCTTTCCATGTCCTTCAGCCCCAAGTCTGGAGACACCCCCCACCCCTACCCCCACCTTAGGGTAAATAAATGATAAGAGTTTTTACCCTTCTGGCATTAGCCTCTACGATCACTGCCCCATGACTGCGTATACCGGCCCCCACGGTGTGTCCCTGCCCATGTGTACGTGGGCACACCTGGGCCTGGGGACAAATGAGCGGTGTCACACAAGGGGGAGAACTCATGAGAGCCCAGGGGAGTACGAACGGGGGAGGGGGTGCTGGGAAGCCGTTGACTGCTTGCTTCCCAGCCCCCACCCCTGCCTGGGCTGGCCTGCTTGCCACACAATGGGCCCCGGCTCCTGCTTGGTGTGTCTGCTGGGCACCTGGTTCCCTGAGAGCATTACGGCCTGTAAAGTCCACCAACGGCTTCTCCTCTGTTTGCTCCAATCGACAAAGAACCTGCCCTGTGTGGGTGTCCCACTGCCCCCCAAGACACCCTCAATTCTAACTGCTTGGTGCATGCTAGCCTCTTTTCCCCCACAGGGGCTCCAAGCTCACTGCTCACTTGCTGCCACAGTGCAGAATGGGGCAGACAAAGGGGTTGGGAGGAAGGGAAGGGGGTGTAGGCCTCTTGAGCCTCTCCGCATGTCCCGGAAGTATCTTACAAAGCCATGCACTTCCTCGAACATTCTTAAGACAACATATAAAAAACTTCAAGACAAATTTAAATAGTCACTGCGGACATAATTACCAGATACTGTGAGTACTAACTTCAAAAATGAAGCTCTTACATTCCTTCGGTAATACACCCAAGGGAATCCAAATGTCGTACTGGTTGGAAACCCATCATCATTCACTGGAATAAACATGCACAAACTCTCTAACTTGGAGATTCCACGGCACTTTCTTTTTAAACTTTTATTTCCATTTGACTTTTCCCTACAGACTTTTGTCTTAATATCATAGTTTCATGCTTGAAAGTCTTTTATCGATGGCCCTCTCATATTTCTTGGCCACGAAAGCATGTAAACTAAAGTGCTTTGAAAGTTTAAAAGTTAAAATAAAAAATATTTTAATTTCTTGAAACCACAAGGTTCTAAGTAATTTTAAAAATTACTTCTGGATTGTCATTATAATTATCAGGATACAACTAATATACACAGTAACGACGTCTTTAAATATACATAAATATGTAAAATGCTACTGGAAATGCATCTCAGTGAAACAGACGAGGGACCTTCAGTTCCAGTCATTCGTGTGTCTGCAAATGAACAGTCACTGCTAGAATGAAAGTGGATTCAGCATGGATTCTACTCCTGTTTTTTGTTTTCGTTTTTTTAAAACACAGCACTTCCGAGAAGCCTCACCGCGTAGCAAGTAGATAGGAAAGGGAGTTCTGTTGTAGCAACAATACTCAGCTCTGAATATGGTATTTAATCCTGGATTATATACTTCCCCTTCCTGTAGGGATCTACCACCCAGAATTAGTTTTAATAATCTACCAACTGGCAACGCAATTAGGTTCTCCTGTAATTTTATTGAAACTAAAGGCCTGGAAACCATCAGGCCCGCAGGAATCTGTTTTCCAGTCCACAGGCACTGCTCTTCTCAATCCCGACAATATTCTGAACTCCTTTTGTCTGGTGTCCTCTCAGGTCATTGCCCCTGGCCAGCTGAAGGGCAGGCTTGGGCCAGGTTGTGTCAGGTGGGAGGAGGAGGACTGTGAAAGGCAGGGCAGAAGAGAACCCATACCTCCAACACAGTCCATTCTCAGCAGGTTAATTTTAGAGAAGAAAAACAAGTGGAAATGGATTCTCAAACGCTCTCTCTGCCTGCTTTTCCCAAACCCAGACGGGTGCCAGGCTTGGTGCCAACGCCCAGGGAGAAGTAAAGCATCTGAAAAGAAACAGTGTTTATATCCCTTACCCTAGGCCGAGGAAAACAAAACTACAAACCAAAAAGCCACCCTGGGCTAGAGGGCCAGGCTGCCTTCCACTGCATGGATGTGTGCCCTGCAGCAGCCTCCCTAACTGAGCAAGCAGAGAAACTGAATTATCAATCCTTCAGGTTAACCTTGTCTCCATCTGATTCTCCAGGGTAAGTGTAGTTTAATACTGGAGGTCCCCTTAAGGCTATGCGTAATGAACTTGGGCTTGTTTTTGTAAATACATAATTCCTGATCCCTATCACATTAAGAATCAAGATTTGAGTCACTGGGCTTTGCAAACTGCCCCTACCGCCATTCTTGGCCTCCGCAGCTAGTGGGAACGTCCATTGCAGAAAACCTATCAATGCTGGTATCATGCAGAACAACTACAGAGTAATTAACAGGACAGGGACCTAAGGTAGAAGGTCGATAGCAGGGGCTCTTCTTTGAATTAAAATTTAACTTACCCTTTATTGCAACCTACAAAAGCAAGTAATGAGCACTAACATTTTTATTTCTTTTAAACTGTCATTTAGGCTGTAGAGGGGATAATTACCTATCTCGAGTGTAGTAAGGTTTTATAACCCTTAGTGAGGCATTTTCTAATTTAATATTTTTACTATATTATCATAAAACCTGTTTCTGGAAAAAAATGATCATGAATTAGCAGCCATTTTCCATAAAGATTGTGTGTGCGCGCGCGCGTGTGTATTCAGACCAGCTTATTTATTATGTGATTCTTCTGAAGAGACTTAAAGTGCACAGTCTAGCTGCTGTGAAAGGCGATCACTTTCATGGCGGCTCAGGATTTAAGCGGTCCTAAATGAAACAGGGGTGCGCTTGTGTAATAACCCAATACAACCCAGGGTGCCCCCTCCCGTTCTGTGTGCACTCCTCACTGGCTGCGACACAGACCGGTGCTTTCATGCCGTTGGTTGGGCAGCGCTGCTTGAGCCTGTCACACCCGCAGCTGCTCTGTGCAAGGTTTTCAACCTGCCAGGCCCGTGGCTTGAAGCCTCTGGGGGACCACAGGGATGGACCAATGGCCTCCAGAATTCTGTACCCTCCTACTCTGTCTGGAAGCACCAGGTTCCAAGATCCCTCCACCCCCACCACCACCCATGTACCTACCAGCCTGGGTAGCCATGGACAGGCCACCAGGAAGCCGCGACGGCTCCCTAATGAAACCTGTGCCGCCTGCCCAAGGACATCATTCTCTGGACAAGTTCCACACACTGGGAGTCTCAAGCTAGCCCTCCCACCGTGCCAGTGGAGACAATATTGCTGCTTTCCTGATTAAAATCATACACATAATTTGCCCTTTGAGGAATGTGAAGTTGTTCACTTCATGGGGGGTGGAGTTTCCGATCCTGTCCTCCCCGCACTCTAAACCCTCTCCTCCCCTCCTACACACTTGAGAACTCTTGTGCTGCATGGAAAGTGGAGGAGCCTGTGTTTCCCCTGAAATCCAGCCCTTAGACAGAGTGCTAAGAAGCCCCGGAGAATGACACCCGTGGAGGGACCGTGGGACTAGACGAAGGGCTCGAGTTCCACTGCAGCCCACATCTGGCAGAGTCCTGACCAAATGCGAATCCTCGTGAGCAGACACGGTTGGAACTTCACATTGAGCAGCCTGGTCACGGAGAGCAGACGCGCTACTGAAAGGCAGCGGTGATGTTACTTGCCTGCCTGTTTTTCACATTTGTTTTGGAAACAATTACGGGTACTGTGGAAGCTTATACACATTCATTAGATATGTAGAGTCCCTGGTCTTAAATTATAATACAAAGAAAGAATGAACTCATAAAAAATATCTGAATGCCTATTTCAACACTGCCGGATCCTGTGAAGGATTACAAATGGATTACCCAGGCAGGCAAGGCCCACTTACCCCCTGAGCCAATCCCTCTGGGTTGGGGCAGGTGGGCCAGGCTAAGTGGGCAGGGCCGGTCTCTGGTCTCCAGTGCTCTGAACACACACTTTTTTCTCCCTGCCTTCACAGGGCTTCTGTTCTGTGTTTATGGACGTGCCCAGAGCATTCTAAGTCTGTGAAAAAGATTTCTTGTCAATTAAGGTTGGCACGTGCTAACACCACCAAAGAAATCTTCCTAACCCAAACCACTGGGACGCTTTGAGGTCTGCTCCCCCAGACACTAAACTACACCTTCCTTGAGTCTTTCATTCCTCTGATCCAAATCTGTTCTAGTCTGTGTCAGAGGCTGGATAGAAGCGAGGAAGATGTCTGAGAAATGATTCTAAAGATACTGCCCTTCACACCTCCATGGGAACCGTGTAGCATCCGGGTGAACCTACGCCTGTTACAAGGATGGGATCAGAAGCAGGTGACACACAGTGGAATTTGTCCCTCAAGAAGACTGGGTTGCAAGGAAGGCAAGTCATGTGGAGAGACAGCGGCAACGCTTGCACAGAGGCAACTCATTTAGGCAGAATGACATACAAACATCACAGGAGAACACAGGACTCCTGAATGCAGCTGAAAGGTCATCACCTAAGCCCTCCTCAACTCTCCTCCCCACATCGCCAAATACCAAGGGGTTTCTTTCCTGAAGTTCCATCATAATTTTATATCAAGAAACAAAGATGCAGATCTTCTCTTACCTGAGATTTATTTCTTATCAGGATAAAACTAACAGGTGATGACTCAGACAATGCCCTCACCTAAAACCAACCGCCAAAATCTGGCTAGTCAGCTGTAGTCGGACACGGGCTCCTTCTCAGAGGCACCGCAGCTGCCTGAGCCTGCCACAAGGTGGCAGTACATGACGCATTTCTAAGTGGACCAGGGCAACCAGGCCTTCGCTGAGCAAACTGAAACCCATAAATTGCCTAGTCTGTCTGCTCTCATCACCATCCTCCTCAGTGCTTGAAGGAGACTCTAGAAGGTCTGTTCCAATTCGGTCTTTTGGTCAGGTCAGAACTAGGTCCTTCAAACCCCTGCAAATGCTTTTAGCCCTGCGGCTCTAAATTACACATGATGACGTGGCCTCCGGCCTGCCTCCTGAAGATCAGACAACTCAAGATTTATAAATGTTCCAAGGAGCAGGTTCAGACCCCAAACAAAGGAACTGAGAAGCTGGGGGAAAAGAAGAATGAAGAGGGAAGGAGAGGTGAGATGGAGTAAATTTGGTAAATTTGGGGTAAATTTACAAAGATTTCCCTCTTACCTGTGCTTCCTTACCCCCCAGGCAGTTAAAATTCAGTCCACTTGAACAAAACAAGAAACACATTTGAAACTTCCATCATCCCTACCAAGTCTTCCAAATTCTTTTAAAGAAAAATAATTTACCTTGGTGGGCTTGCAAAAGCAAAAAAAAAAAAAGGGGGGGGAGTAGGGGGTAGGAACACTCTTTAGACAATAGGGATGTTGCATTAATATTCCACATTCCTGGGATGATTTCCACTTTCACAGTTTGACTGTTTTATAACAGATTTGATGCAAGAGAAGACAAATGGCCTCACGAAGGAAAGACGACAAATCATCTCACTGCTTTTAGCAGGGTTTTCTCTTTATTTTTATTTTTATTCCGGAGCTGGGCTGCAGAGCTCTCTGCCTTGCTGGAGATGTTTAATATTAACGTCAAGCCACCACGAGCCTGGCAATAGAGTTGGCCGGTGTTGTGTTTACGGTTTTGTGACTGCTGGCTTCAGGAAGATGAAGCTCCTTGTTCAAACAGCAGCCCCTCTAACAGCTCCTGTTAAAAGCCAGGGGATGCTTCACTGCTTAGACGTGAATCACTTCCTCCAACAGTGCCGAAGGTGAGCCTGACACTCGAGTTACATTTGTATCGGGATCAAGACTGCTGCCCAAGCACCCAGGGCCTGGGGGGCAGCGTGTGGAGCATCTCTCAGCTCCAGTTTAGCCTCTACTTTCAAGGAGTCAGAACACAGAAATTACTGGAGGTGTTTACTCTCAACCCACAGTTTCAGTAAGATATTCTATTACTTCTGGTAATAAGTTGGAACACTTATTTTACTTAGAAGCCTTGTACCAATTGAACATAAAAGAAGCAACTACTGAGCAGACGAACCACGCACCAACTGCAATGCCAAGTGACAGGCTTAGCTCAGCACAGGGGCAGAAGGGCAATGTCTGGTGACACCCTCTCCCTGGGAAGAGCCCCCCTCCTCCTCTTGCTCCTTGTCCTCCTCCTCCTCCTCCGTTGTCTTTTTCATCCCCTGACTGGAAGGGAGGGAAGACCAGCTTCTAGGTTCTTTTCTTTGCTGGCCCTCCTCTCGTCTCTCTCAGTACACTCCCTGGCAATCTAATCCATCTCTCAATTCTAACACTCTCCTCCGTGTGAAGGATGCCCACAGCCTGAGCTCCCACATCCTCACCAGGGGCTGCCAGCCTGTCATGTTAAGACTGAACCCTACCAGGCTGAGGCTACTCTTGTCACCTAAACTACCACTTCTGTTGATAATGGCAGCTGCATCTTTGTTATTCACACCACACATAACTGTTTAATAGCAGGCAGCCATAAACCACGGCACGGGTATCAACACCACACTTTCAAACTGAAAATAAAATTCATCCTGAGATGGAGCTCTTGTCTGGACAGTTCACTTACACAAACTAGTACCCCTGGTGGTCAATCATTTCTGGGTTTTAGCAGTATCCTTCAGAGCGCTTGCTCCACTCCTGTGAAAAATTGGAAAAAGGAAGATTTATCCCAGACAACTGCCCAGGTAAACTTCCCCAGGAAATGTGGCCCAGAGCTCCTCAGCTTCTGGGTGACTGCAAGGGGACCAATTCTCTCACCGCCAATTCAGTCCAACTAGTCACGGAGGCCAGTCATCTGCTGATGCTGACAGGCTTGAAACCCAGAAGCCTGTGTTTGAGCCCCTGTACCAGCCGGTCTGCTGTGGTATTGCAGACCTCAGGCGGCAGGACTGCCGAGGAGGCAGTGCTCCAAACGCGAGCAGGAGAAAATGTGTATTGATTTCTCCGTTCTTATAAAGGAGCACAAAGCATTGAAGAACAATTGCTCCTCTTTCCAGCATTTCACATTCCAGACGAGACAAAGGCCCAACCCCCACTGGCCTGGGAGCAGCAAAGGGGAAGCACACAGAGCAGCACATCTTGCTCTCCTGGGGGTCAGAGCCACCACTGCCAGATCCTGATCCCAGCATTCCTAACACTGGGGGCCACCAGCACCTCCCATGCCTCAGATCAGGTAATTTCCCTCCCTGGGCTGATGCCTCATCTACATTGGAGAAGAAAGAGCCTTCAGTCTTATTTACCTTTTAAGTGGAGGTGCCCAGAGGGTAAAAGAGTTAATGTTTATAAAGTGTTCAGCTCCCCAGAGGGAGACAATGGATAAAACACAAGGTGTGGTTATAGCTCATTCAAGACCTCATTTCCAGGGTAGTCAGTAATAGCTTCCCATTACAAATACAGCCCCTTCCTAGCACCCTGATCCCCAAATGCCTAGAGAATGTCTTCATTTGAATATTCTTTTGGGGTTTGATGTGCACTACCAACATTAAAAATAACAAAAGGCAACCAGGGATTGTGATGCTTAGTTGATTAATACAAGCAGAGGTTCCTTCCTAGAACCATTTTCTTAGACCAGACATAGCCGGAAAACTGACCTAGGCCACCTAAGTGGGCAGAGCCCTGCCTGTGTGCCCCAGGCTTCCACTGTACTAACAAACCAGAGCAGGACCACTGGAAACCAAACCCTCCACAGATACCACAGCCGAGACAGCAGAAAAAAAAACTATGCATAAAATAGCCGGGCATGATTGCACGTGCCTGTAAGCTCCAGCCTATGAAGCGGCTGGGGCTAGGGATCACGGTTCGAGTCCGGCTTGGGGAAACACAGCGAGACCTAGACCCCAAAAAAACAGCTGGGCGGGGTGGCACGCGCCTGTAATCCCAGCTACCTGGGAAGCTGAGGCTGGGGATTGCTTGAGTCTGTGGTACCCCGGCAACATGAGCCTGCCGTTCCATGGGCAAAAATAGGAGACCTAGTCTCAAAAGAGAAAACAAAAACAAAAACACTATGCAAGGCCAGGCATGGTGGCACATGCCTGTAGGTGGCAGACTAGGAAGCCACGGCAGGGGCCAGGGATGGTGGTTTGAGTCCTGCGGTGGGCACGTAGCAAAACCTAGTCTCAAAAAAAATAGCTGGGTGTGGTGGCATGCGCCTGTAATCCCATCTACCTGGGAAGCGGAGGCTGGGGATTGCTTGAGTCCATGGCACCCCATGCAACGTGAGCTTGCAGTTCCATGGGCAAAAACAGCTAGACCTAGTCTCAAAAAAAAAAAAAAAAAAACAAACTATGCATAAAATAAAGTTTATGCTGTGCCTTTTTGGGAACGATGGAACTACAAGAGCAGTCTTCAAAGATCTTTCCCCAGGTGTTTATCTTAAGTAAAAATGACCTCCAAAATTACTAAGGTTTGAGTCCTTCTTTCTGGGACTTTTGCAACATGGCCAGGAACTAAGAATATATATGGAGCTGAACCCCAAGCAGTGCTTTATCCAAGCATGGAGACATACCCATGGGCAATTAGAAATGACCCAGTGGTGATGCTAAGTACAACAGACATGTAGCACGCGCCATGGGAACAGAGGCAGTACATATTAAAGTTAGAAGCTCTGGAAAGATTTCAATAAAAGAAGCAAGGAACTTCTGTTCATCCATCTTATAGGACTGCTTACAAAAATGATCACACCAGCAAATTGTAAATAAACTGAAGGCCTTCTAGGCATTTCAGACAGAGACCTATAGACCTTTTCTCCCCCAGATTTGCAAAGAGAGAAGGATGGCTGTTTTAGGCAAAAGAGATGATTGTGTGATATATACATACTTGACACATAAATTTTGTTTGTTTCAGTAATTATCTGTACCAGTTAACATTAACGAGCAGTCCTCAGAAACCAAAAAAAAAAAAAAAAAAAAAAAAATTAAAGAAACATTTTATTCTCAAGAATCTAGTGAGCAAGAGAACTATTTTCATTTTCACTTCATAAAGAAGGAAACCAAGCCCACAAAGATGACATCTCAGTACCACCTCATTGTGCTGAATCCAGAATCAATTCTATAGCTGAGAGAAGCCTAACATCAACTGGGGGAAGGACCTTAAGTAAGTTGTTTTTGCAAGTAATACTTATGCTACAAAAATGTTGTATAAGGCACTGGGATACAAGTAGGTACAATTGAATGAAAATATATTATTGTAAAAGTATGAGCATAAAACTTTAATAATACCAAAGACATTAAGACCTCCATGTTTATTAATAGGTTCTTGGGAACTAACTTTAAGCAAAATGACACATAATAAAGCTAATTTTTAACCACAGGATAATTGATATAAAAGTATATCATGATATTCTAGGGTGTATTTCTGGTCATAAAAACACCAGCAAAACTTCTAAAGGCCCCCAAACACTTCTAATTTTAAACAATCATTTTTATTCATTTGTTCACTTTGCTATCTGTTCATTCCCATTCAGAATCTCTATGCAGTTCAGGCCCAAGTCAGGGCTGAGCGGGGTGGACAGGATGCCTTCCGGATGGGCCACTGCAGACCTGCATACTCACTCCGACCAGGACAGACAGACACACCAGTGAGTCCAGTGTGAACGTCTTTGGGAGGTGAGGAAACCAGAGTACCCAGAGAAAACCCACAAAGACTCGAGAGCATGCAGACTCCAAGCAGGGCATCACTGAAGACCCACTTATTTCCTCCTCACCAGCTACATGGCAAAATGATGTTATTCAAGAACCAGCTGTATAGCAAAACCAGCTCTTCGTATCATTTTGTGGGCCATGGTTTCTCACCAACATTATAACAAAAATGTTTTCAAACAAAATGACATTGCTCAAGGATCGGTTGAGCAATATATGCACACATATGCACACTACTTGGACGTACACATTAAGCATTCTTAACAAGAAAAACAATCGAGTGGGGAGGCATTGCACAAGTCTTTCTGGAAAGATAGGTGTCTGCCAAGAATACCTCTCATCAGGAGATGGTCTGATGTTGCATGGAGTGCAACAATCTGAGGTGAGGAGACTCTAGGTTAAGTGAGTAAAATTAAGGGGCCCATGCAAAAGGGAGATGGAATGTGCACAGGGTGGCAGGAGGCTGCTCTAAACAGCACAGGGTGGACATACTGGAACAGAGGGTGAGGCGAGGAAGGTGACAACTCACTGCAGGCCTCAGCAGCAAGCTTGAGAGAATGGATTGAACGGCAATGAGGAATGTCATGCCCTGAGTAAGTATAGCAAAGTACTGACACACAGAATTGATCAGATCAGAATAGGAGGCTGTCAGTGGAAAAGGCTACACAAAGAATAAAATGAAAGATGTGGACTCAAAGAAGTCTGGTAGAAATGAACAGAGACCACTGGGCAATATATTAAAGTTCTAATTTGAATAAAAGAAAAAAAGACAAAAATAACAAAATGTAGGTAACTGATACAAAGTTACAAGCGGGATGGTCTAAGCATTGAAAAATAAGCAAAAGAATAGGTGTTTGTGATTTGTTTACAAAAGTAAAACTTTTATGTATATGATAAGTCATTAACACTAAACCACAAAGAAAAGGAGACAATCTTCAAGAAATATGTAATATGGCATGTAGGTATGATATGTAGAACTCATACAAATTGCAGAGAAAACTAAAAGTCAAAGAGAAAAATGAGGAAAGTATAAAAAACAAATGCAAATGATAATATACAAACTCTTCAAAATTACTATTATATGAGAAAATAAACATTAAATGGGCTATACAGTTCAGTACCTAGAACACAGTTGGTCTTTAATAAGGTGTCATTTGTTCTGAACTTTGTTCTGAACTTGTAAGAATAAATGGTAACTTCTACCAACAGAAAATATTTTTGGAAGATAGCTCTCCATATTAGCAAAGGTGCAATGACAAGTTGGGGGGAGGGAATGGACAAGCATGTAAATTAGTACAATCCATCAAGAATTAAAAGTTTTATCTCTTTGACATGGGAATTACCCTCTGAAAACCTATTCTAAAGGAACAAAACCCAGAATGTAGATTTCTATACAAATATGTTCATTGTAGCATTACTAAAGAGAAATAAAAAGAGAACCTAAGTGTCCAACAATAAATGTTCCAAAACTGAATTTTATCTTTAAGTGTCTTTTACATTACGTAGGGGCATTAAAATCCTTAAAATATAAGTTACCTGGAAACAAGGATTCAAACATATATGTATATATCTTTAAAAATATACATACAAATAAAAATTCTGTAAAACACATCAAAGTAATATTAATAATAATGATGATAATAATAATAATAAAGTAGTAATAATAATATTGAACTCTCAGTAGTTGGGTAAATTTTCCCTTGTTCTTTCTTATCTTCCAAATGCTCCTCCACATGTAAGTACTGTTTTTTGTTACAGGGGAAAGAGATTGCTTCTAAGGGAAATAGTGATAGCACTGAGTATGACAAAGGTAGGAGCAAAACTGACTGAACATTCTGGATCAGGCTTATCAGGAGTTTTAAGCTAATAAGGAGGTTTAGGATTTTAATAATCAGAAGACTGGTATGAACCATAAGAGCAGGCCTGGAAGTTCAACAAGTCACACTAAAATACAAATCACTTGATGGGTAAAATCTTCCCATAAAGAAATCATATCTAGCAGAAAAGGGAAAATCATTTTAGTTCAAGGGAGACTTTGCCTCCCCAAACAAGTTTTTCATTGAGAGAGAAGCTCTGTGTATGTGTATGGGGTGTGGGGTAAATAGCTTCTCACTGATACACCATTTCCACGAATTTCTAAAAGCTTGTTGATTTCTTGGAAACAGTGGCAGGGTTTGGGAGGTACAGCCCCAAATGCATAAACCAGCTTCACAATGAAGGTGATGCTTAATGCTGGCAAGTTAATTGCCCTATGCCTTAGTATTCTTATCATAAAACGCAGGTGGCATCAAGCACTTCAGCAGTATCCTGTAAGAGTTGAATGAAAATGCATATGATGGGCTTAGAGCAATGCCTGGAATATAGTAAATGCACACTAAGTGGAATATGATGTTATAATTCTAGGTTACTTCATTGCCAGTCAGAAACAGGGTGGCAGAGTTAAGGTGGAAAAAAATCAGAACTAAGATCTAAATGCGCTTAGAAACGAAATGACCAAATCTCTTAGCAACCTAATGTTGGTTCAGCAACCACTATGGGAAGTATATTAACCATATCTCTGAATTATTAAGTTGAGGTGAGAAACACTTCTATTTAGTGCATGCCCATTTACAAATCACTTAGCTATAATACAATAGTAATACTACATTTCAAAAAATAATAAAATACAAGGACTTAAAAACATTAAGTTCTTAAGAAAAACATTTATACTGACCTTAAAAAGTGTGATAAGTCCCTTTAGAGGAGGAAAAAAAGGATTCACATTCCTTTATTATGGGAATCTGACTGCAGAAATGAGAACAATGGTCAAGAAGTCCTAGTTTGATGTTCAGTATCTACAATCTCCTTCTACAAGGTGTACTTTTATTTCTGACCTGCTTGGAACCAAGGCTTCATTTGAGAATGCAAATTCTCTAGAATTGTCTAAGACTGAACATCAGCAAACTGGGAAAAACAGAAGCAAGGGCAGTGCTTTCTTTTCAACTCAATTTATAAACTAGTCCAAGCCTCACATTTGAACTTCAGAATGTTTCTTTTGTCCTTTCTGACATTACTGGAGGAGGAGCCCCCGTGTCTCCTATCTCTGGGCTGGCCGCCATCTTTAATGATGATATATGGGGGTCCTTTCCCCTCAGCACTACTGGGGGGTCAAACACGTGAACCTCCCGCCCAACTATCAACAATCGAATTATAAACTGTGTCAATCCGAGTTAATGCAAAGCTGTAATCCTCTTTAACAAGAGATCAAATCACTGCCATGAGTTATGTTCATTCTGCAATCTGATAAGGAAGAGAGGGAACCTCTAATAAAAGAGTAATGGGAGCCTTTAATGATGCTGGTAAAAAGCAGCACCAAGTGAAAATATTGCTCTCGTTCTCACTGATTAGATCTGTGTTGCATATTTGCCCGGACTTGTTTCACCTGTCAGAATAACCTGTGTCTTTTTAGGAGATAAGATGCTTCAGAGAAAACATCTATATCTTAACCATTCTTGCTTGCAAGTTTCTAACTGACAAAAAATCCAGATGGAGGGTTTTTCTGAGATGATTAGCTGATGCTCAAGTGATGGGCAAATGACACCAGAATATTTCACCATGACTCCATGCATATTTCTTCTAAATAAAGGGGCAAACTAGCAAGGGGGGGGGGTCAAAATGGATGAAGCAACCTATGGGTTACCAATTAGGGGGAAAGAATATGACTAGAAGAGTAGCAGAATGAGCACATACTTAGGGTGCAGACCCACGCACAAAAATGGCAAGCTGAAGATAAATTGCCTGTACAAATTCTATTATACCAAGGCACCTCAAGAACAACGTGGCAGTGATGTTGACAAAGCACTGTACAAGGCTGGATTACATTTGTACATTTCTTTTCTAAAACTCCAGATGTAAAACAATAATGTATTTGGTGCTTAGTAGTTATCACTTAAGGATCCTCTTCTTGTTCTTTTTAATGCCAGCAGTTTTATAAAAGGAGTAGAGAAAGTAGTTTGTTATTTGGGGGGGAGAATGGAAATTCTTCATTAAGGGGGGCTTAAATGGAAATTCATGCTGTTCCTATGGAGAATATCTAAGTTCTTTGCAAAGGAATGGAGTATATATAAAATGTAAATGTGGCTGTCATTTTGTAGTAGGAAGAAAAGCTTCTGTGGGAAATAGAATAACCTAGACTTTTCATGGACAGTACCAGAACTGGGACCCTCTCTCTGGAGCATCATTGAATGCAAGGCAAACCACCAACTTTCTTTGGTGCTCTTATACCAAGGTCACTGCTGCCACTTCGACTGTTTTCATGCTGATAGTGAGACCCACGCCAGCAGAGTAAGAAGTTCATGTGGGTTCCCCTTTTCCAATTCTGAGGCAGAGGCAGAGTTTTGAGGAACACATCTCCACCTAGTTCAGAGTGCTACTCAGAATCTGTGTCTCCCACTGGGCATGGCACACTAGTATTTCCTTGTCTGACCTATAGCGACACAGTAAGTGGAACTCTGGTGTGCAGACTGTGAGTGCTTAGGTGGTGGGAGCACTATGGTAAAAGCACTGGAAGGGGGACCCCATACTTTCAAATACAAACAATGTAAATGAAACTAAGATTACCTCAATTAAAAGATGAAAAGAAGAAAATTTCTTTAAGAGTCTGCTCCAGAGCATCTTTCAAAAAGTCAGGCAAGATCCAGATGATTATTTCTACAATCACACATTCTTTCTTCACTTTGTAAGAAGAATACTTAGAGATCATCTGAATTTTTACCTCATACTCCCTCTGACCAAATAGCACCCTAGAGGTTTCACACCATGTAAAACAAGCACTGTTTCTAAAATGTGCTTGATAAACTCAGAATAACTTCAACAGTCAGAGAAGAGAACAGCAAGCCTGTAAATCATAAAACATACTGACTTGCTCTTGATGGTTACAATATGCTTAGGAGGGTACTCTACCAATGAGACATGCAACCTTATTTTCCTCCTCAGTCCACTGATAACTGCCTCTCCATAATAGCATGAGGTACTGCGCTCTCTCAGCAAAGATGACTTGAGCGCACCAGAAGCTGAGCTGCCCATGCCAAGAGCATCAGGGTTGAGCCAAGTCAGGGACCTCCCCCCTCACATGCAAACATGTGAAATTGGGCACAGTAGGGTTTTTTTTTTGTTTGTTTGTTTTCTCTCAATTCTGGGACTATTCCTCAGGCTTATAACAGAAATTGCCTGCCTACCTCATAACGAAGTAAAGATCTACTAGAGGAGCACATATGAAATATCAGGGGCTACCCAAGACTTTTACGAACTAAAAGGAGACCCGAAGGCACACAAAGGCATTTAAACCAACATCCAAAGTTTATCTAAAAGAAATGTTCCCAAAGAGAATCTCTCTCCAGACCAGGGTAAAGTAGCATTCATAGGTGAAGTTGCTTATGGGGAATCAGAAACAAAAAGGGTAAGAAAATTTGTGTTGGGTGAATTTTGACACTATTAAGGGCAGGGGTAGCATGGGGGTAGGGACAAAAAAAAGAAGGTAGTCAGGTATTAAAATACTCAGTTTTATCTGTGAGGCCCACAGGGCAGAGCTATAAGGGAGAGATCGTTCATCTATATACTACAATAGAGAAAGAATTGGGACTTCCACCTCCTCTTCACATCATATAATTTGCAAAATAAACATTATCTTCTTTTTATGTTGATAAAAATGCAAGCTTACTTCTACAGAAGTAAACAGAACACTACAGAAGTACAAAGAATAAAAGTAAAATGTGTCTTTTATTCCATCCCAATCTGTAATAAGTATATAGGGAGTTTAGTGTATGCTGTTTCAGTTTCTAATGACAACTAATATGAATGCATTCTCAAGACAAAAGCAAAACAGAAGTAAAAAGTTAGTCTCACTTTACGTTCCTCCATATCCCATCCCCTCCCCCACACTTAAATATTTAAAATAGTATGTACAATCTTTCAGAAGTTTCCCTAAACATGTAACATATACAAACATATGTACATATGCATCTCTTTAATTTTAAATACTGTTAATTACAAATACTGTTTCTCTACCAGTTAACAAAAGAAACTACAAATCTTTCTATGAAAGCATATTTTTAAAAAGTTAACACCTTCTCTTCCCATTAGTCAAAAAGATGGGGTAACACAGTATTTTGTAGCCTACTTTTCCTACTAATATTATGTTAATACATACAATGCCACTTCATCCTTCAGTAGTTGCCTATAATTTTACTGATAAAGATAATGTTGCGATAAAGATCATTGATGTAAATGTTACATGCCAGCTTGCACTTCACACAGGTCAATTCCTAGAAGTAGATTTTTCTAAATCCACAGATACACATACATTTAAGATTTTGAAACATGTTACCAAACAGTTCTCCAAAGTGATTCTGTCAATTATATTCCTAACAACAGTAAACAAAAGGGCCTGGCTCCTGATGTCATCAACACTGTGGATTACCAATCATTCCAGGTTTTCCAATTTAATTTTTAAAAACTCATTTATAATTATTTGATTAAATAAAATGAACAATCTATGAGGTTTTGGTCATTTAAGATTTTACTTTTATGATTTCTAAGTGTGCTTGTTGACATGCTTTGCCCATAATTTTCTTTGGGAGATTGACAACAATGGTAACTAAAAGCAAATGTTCAACAACTAGCGAATGAATAAGTAATATAACAAAAATACTAGTCATTTAAAATTCTTGAATAATCTTAATGAATTGAAAATGTTCACAGAATATTTTAAAAAAATTCACAGGATATTTAAAAAAATTCACACTAGCAGAATATAATTTTAATCATAGAAAAACAAGAATATCTTAAAAGAGAACTCAAAGACTGAATGGAAAAATTCTGATATGTTAAAAGTATGTGTCTCCTGGAAATATGTATATGTACACATGTATATGTATATGCTTCCCAGTTCTGTGCTCCAACAGTATCTAGAACAATGACACCGGTAATGCTGAGCACCCCTACTATCCAAATCTTGGTTTCTAAATGCCATAAACCACTGAAAAGAATTAGGCCTCCTTGGAGAATGGCTGCTACATGAAAGCATGAGATGAGCCTAGAAAACCTTGTTGTGCCAGAAAGTAAGGACACATTCAAAGGACTTGGTGATCATGCAAAGGCCATGTGGCAGCTAGAAGCAGCTTCCATTAACTTAGAGTAACTTTAAATCAGAACAAATTCGACAGATTATAATTCACTGAACAAAATAGGAGAGCATGAATCCATACCTCTATGCATTCACAAATGAACAGCAATTAAAGGACAAGGGAAAGTTTTCTAGAGAAGCAGAATGCCAACGGATACAGAGGAGTTTTCCTTTAAAAAATTATTATCTCTGAACTACAATGAGCATATATTTTTTTTCTGTATATATTTTTATCTTGCTCTAGCTTTAAAAAATTAGTATGTGATTTCTCTTGTAAACATACTTAAAAAAAATTCTCAATAGCAGCAATACAATACCCATCTTTATCTTTTTTTATTTTTTGGAAAGTGGGTCTTGCTATTTTTGCCCATGGAACCGCAGCTCTCGTTGCCCGGGGTACCACAGACTCAAGCAATCCCCAGCCTCAGCTTCCCAGGTAGCTGGGATTACAGGCGCGCGCCACCACGCCCAGCTATTTTTTGGAACTAGGTCTCGCTATGGGCCCCAGGCGGGACTCGAACCGCGATCCCTAGCTCCTGCCGCTTCATAGGCTGAAGCTTACAAGCACGAGCCACCGTGCCCGGCCTACAATACCCATCTTTAAAGCAACCTCCAGAGCCATTTGAAGGAGAGTATATGCTTAGGACCCCCAAACACAAAGCAAGGGCATGTGCTCTCTGGAACTGCCTGTCCTAGAGACAAGCTCAGATGTCCTAGAGAGGTGGCTAAAGATCAAAACAGAATAGCAAAAACAAAAAATTACCAGGTACAGCATTGACATTAATGGAAATTTTGTTTTGGTCTTACAGTAATTATGGGAGCGAAGACAAGGAGCCTTGCTATGATGTCAATGACAAATGGTTAACTGATAAGAAGAAATGGAAAGGGCGACAGGCTGTAGAACAGGTCAATACCAGGCTGTCATGGAGCCATTTGAGACTTATAATTAATCTATTACTCACCTGGCATCATCATTCATTGTAGTATGGTCAATAGGTGCCATGAAGCTCAGTAACTTGCTAAGGACATGAAACCTAAACAAAACAGGAAACAAACAGGCAGCAACATTAGTAACTATTAACTTAGAAAAGAAAACATTCTATGAGCTAACAAACTCCAGAACCTATCACATGAAGTCTGGCTCCAGAATGGATTGGAAACATTTTGCAGGCACACCCCACATTATAACTGTATTTCCTGTTTCCCTTAGTGTTACAAGAAGGAGAAAAGTCTGGTAACAGTATATTGCCAATAACAGTAGATCCATTTATATTCACAGCACCCCCCAAAAGTATAGCTGTACTTGTGCCCTTGAACAATATACTAACCCTTAAATATTACTCCAAATAAGAGACTCTGAGAACTTGACTACCCATTTTCTTTCTCTATATATACCTGAAACAGTTTTTACTGTCACTAAAACTACATACCATCAGTAATGGGCAACGCTGTAACACCTGCATGTTGAGGTACCCCTCAACTACCACCAGCACTGATGCCCTAAGTCAGAAAATCTAGAATTTTACATCATCTCAAATCACTAGCTCTGCTGAATCTTTTTCTGTGCCCCACCCTACCCTGTCACCTCTTTTACATGAAAGAGCACAACTAAGTAACTAACTCTGATCCCTAGACCTTCTGTTAAGGTGTTATGGAAATTTTTGCTACAACAGTCCTTTTTTCATCAATAAGAAAAAAGGGTATTTTTGTATGAAGTGCTTTGAGATTCTCTGTTGAAAGGGGCTGAACAAATATGTGACCAAATTTGATGAGAAAGAATTCAAATATATACTAGAGAGGCTGTGTGACAATATGTATATTTTAAGATTGCAAGGAAAACATTTCAACTTGGGGATAGTTTCTTATGTATTCATATTTTACAGACTTTTTTCACATATATATGGATTTCTTTTTTCTTTCAATTTTCAAATTGGGTTTTAGATTTATTTTTCAGTTTTAATGGGGTCTTTATACATTTTTCATGCAAGCCCTTTATCAAATATGTATTTGAGGCCAGGCATGGTGGCACATGCCTGTAAGTGGCAGCCTAGGAAGCTGCAGCCAGGGCCAGGGATGGCGGTTCGAGTCCTGCCGGGGGCACATAGCGAGACCTAGTCCCAAAAAAATAGCTGGGCGTAGGCTGGGCATGGTGGCTCGTGCCTGTAAGCTTCAGCCTATGAAGCAGCCGGGGCTAGGGATCACGGTTTGAGTCCCGCCTGGGGCCCGCAGAGAGACCTAGTTCCAAAACAATAGCTGGGTGTGGTGGCGTGCGCCTGTAATCCCAGCTACCTGGGAAGCTGAGGCTGGGGATTGCTTGAGTCTGTGGTACCCCAGACAACAAGAGCCTGCGGTTCCATGCACAAAAATAGCGAGACCTAGTCTCAAAAAAAAAAAAAATAAATAAAAAGAAGCTGAGGCTGGGGATTGCTGGAGTCTGTGGTACCCCAAGCAATGTGAACCTGCGGTTTCACAGGCAAAAATAGCGAGACCTAGACTCAAACAAACAATAGTTTTTTCATCTCAATAGTTCACATGTTTTACAGTTTTAACAATATTTTCACATGAATCAAATACTTTGATTCTCCACTATTCCACCTTCCAAAGTTCACTTTCTTCTTAATGAATTTTACTACGGTGATACAATTTTCCCCATTATAAGAGTAAAAGGAAATTTGGAAAACAAGACAATGAAGCACATAAAAACATACTTTCCTCCACCAATAGGCAACTGCTGATAATACTATTTACTTGCATTTGTTTTACATAGATCCCTTTATGGATTTACATGGTCCTGTAGCTTATTTTTTTACACTTAGTTTTCTTCCATAAACAGTATCTGAATAGCTGCATACAATTCCAACAGTGGAAGTATAACATTTATATAGCTTCTAAAACTTCACTTTTTAGAAGACACTAAAGTAAAACCTCTGTGCATCAGATTTGTTTTTAGTGCCTGCTATCTCCTAATTATAAAAAAAAAAATTCTCATAAAAAGAACTCAAATACAGAAATTGTAGTGAACTGAGAAGTTCCCTATAGTCATATCCCCAGAAATAATCACTGTTAACTGAAACTTTTAAGTTTGGCTGTAGTATTTTATATATTTAAAACAAATAAAAACAATATTTTTTCACATAATAATGAATTTCTAAGTACATAATATTCAACATTACACCTTTTCCCACTGAACTGTATTTTTTTTTTTTTTGAGACTAAGTCTTGCTATTTTTGCCTGTGGAACTGCAGGTTCACGTTGCCCAGGGTACCACAGACTCAAGCAATCCCCAGGTTCAGCTTCCCAGGTAGCTGGGATTACAGGTGCGTGCTGCCATGCGCAGCTGTATTTTTTTTGGAACTAGGTCTTGATACGTGCCCCCAGCGGACTCGAACCTCATCCTCATCCCTGGCCCCGGCCGTGGCTTCCTAGGCTGCCACTTACAGGCATGTGCTACCATGCTCAGCCTGAACTGTGTTTTATTATTTTTTCACTGTTGTAAAATGTCCCATTGTGTCAATATAACCTCTCACCCATGGACATGTAAGCTGCTCCCTTGTAAAAATCAAATTAAACAATGCTAAAGTAAAGATTTTTATACATACATAAATGACTGTACCTTGATGACATGTTTCCGTGGGATAGGTTTTCATATGAAATTGCTGGTGAATCAAAATATATGCATATTAAAATTGAAAAACCAAATCAAATGGCCTCAGGTCAAAGGTTATGTCAATGTATGAGAGTATAAATATTTACATAACCTTTTTATTTAAATACACAGCTGTCCCCCCCACCTTATCGGAAACTTTGTTTTCCACTGTTTCATTTACCTGCAGTCAACTGTGGTCAGAAAATACTATGTACAATAATATGTTTTGAAAGATAGAGACTATAGTCATATTAACTTTTATTATAGTATATTGTTATAATTGTTCTATTTTCTTATTATTGCTATTACTCTCTTTGTGTCTAATTTATAAATTAAACTTCACAGGAATGTATATATAGGAAAAAATAGCACATATAAGAAAATTAAGTAGGTTTCAGGCCTTCACTGGGGATTTTGGAGAAAATTCTTAGAAGATATAGGTCACTACTGGAAAGCATCAATACTAGTACTATATGCATTTTCAAAAAAAAAAAAAGTCTAGGCTTCACCAAACTTATATTCATCTAAAAAACAAAACTAATGTTGACTCTGGCCAAAGACAAGTTTAATTCACTTTTTTGTCAGACTATCAACTCCACCTGCCATAGTATTGTTATATAATACAAGAGTCACTGACCACCTGTAGCTACGGAGTACTTGAAGATGTGGCTAGTCTGAAGTGCGATGCGCTGTAATTTAGAGAAACACACTAGATTTTAAAAACGAGTAAAAGAAAGAAATGTAAAACTTATCATTAGCAATTAAATAAATGGTTAAAATTAAAATATTATTAAAATAAATGGTTGAAATAATAATTTTGATATATTGGATTAAATGTTATATATTATTACATTTGCCTGTTTGCTTTTGTCTTCTTTAATGTGGCTACTAAAACATTTAAAATTACATATGAGACACATATTTTTATTGGCTAACAATGCTCTCTGGAATACCTTTACACTTTATTTTAATTTTATTTTTTGAGACTAGGTCTATTTTTGCCTGTGGAACCGCAGGTTCACGTTGCCCGGGGTACCACAAACTCAAGCAATCCCAGCCTCAGCTTCCCAGGTAGCTGGGATTACAGGCATGCACCACCACATCCAGCTATTTTTTTGGGACTAGGTCTCACTATGTGCCCCCAGGCGGGACTCAAACCTCGATCCCTGCCCCTGGTCGTGGCTTCCTAGGCTGCCGCCTACAGGCATGTGCCACCATGCCTGGCCTTACCGTTATACTTTAATACAATCTATTCAATAACTATTAACCGCACAATGAAAGACAGCTTTAAGAAGTAATCTGATTAAAGATTTAGTAATGTATAGGAACACAATGAATTCCATCTAATCTCAGTGCTGCTGAGGATAGATGCATGTTTTAGAATTACCAACCATACTAAAAAAAAGATAAGTTTAATTTTGTTGCAGAAGAACAGACAAACACAGACATCTCATTATCAAAGGTCTGAGAGTAATCCGTTTACATATCTTTGTTCTGATTAAATCAGGAAAATCCACTTAGATGTAATGCTGAGTAAAATACTGGTGAAAAATTATAATTAGTTCCCAAAACCAAAATATTTGTTTTTATGCCTATATAGGTAAACTGATCCTGCCCAGAGAAAACACCTCAACAGTAGTGGGTTAGAAGAATGGCTCTGGACTCAGTTCAATTAGCTCAAATTCCAGTTTTGCTACTGACCAGTTCCATAGCGCTACATGTTACTTATTTTCTCTAAGCACTGTACATGAACTGGTTAATTTAATCTGCATCAGAACTCGGAGACGTGATTTCTTACTTCCATTCCTCACACACAAGGAAACTGAAGCAAAGGTGTCAAGTAACTTGCCCAGGGCCTCAAGGCCAGTATAAAAGGCAGATTTCAACCACAGCCAGTTTAGCGCCTGAGTTTTTTCCTCTCTCTGCATGTGAATTGCCTGACAGGGTTTTATAACTCTCAGTTATCATTATAGTTAATAATAGACTCTTTTGTCGTTCTGACCATTTCCATCATATTTATGGTCATGAGGAGAGTCAGGTGAACATGGATGATGAAACTGAAAATTGAACACACGTGATTGCATTGCCTCCCCCCTTTTTTTATTCTGCAATAAATTTGGACTTACTCAAAATATTACAAAAGTGGTAGAATTAATGTACCACTTTACCCAGCTTTCCCTAATGTTAACTTACATAAACACAGTGCAGTCATTAAATCAGGAAATTAACACTGGGATAATACTATTAGCTAATTGAATAACAAAACTTACTCAAATTTCAACATTTTTACCCCTCTTGTTTTGTTTTTTTTTTTCCTATGCCAGGACCCACTCTAGGACTCCACACTATATCTAGGTGTGACGCCCCCATTGTCCTCTTTGATCTGTGACAGTTCCTCAGTCTTCCTTGTTTTTGTATTACTCTGAAAATTTTTATTAGTGCCAATCAGATATTTTCATGGTGTTTTATGACAAGTGAGACTAGATGTTTTAGGCAAGAATGTCACAGAAATGATGCCGTATTCTAAAGAAGAGGAGGCATGTAGGTATGTATTAATATTGGTGTTGTTAATTTTAAACATGTGCTTAAAAATTTATCTCCATACTTGGACTTCTCAAGGTAGTATCAAATCAGCATATTTAAAAATTGAACCTACTCTCCCTCATAAACAAAGAAGCTAATGGCCTCCTTGCAGCCACTCTTTTTACACACATCAATGAATGATACCACATCAACTTGGTTGCCCCTAAAAATCTGGAAGTCGCTCTAGCCTTCTCACATTCCTTTACCTGATCACATCCTACTGTACCACAAATGCAATGACAACACTCCTGTGCTACAATCTCTCAATGACACCTGTATTCTACAGAGTCAAATCTGAAACAGCTAGTATGGTCATGATCTAGCACTGATCTTCTCATCTCCTGCCATTCTCTCACATTCACTTTAAGTTTCTGTAAAACCAAATTAATTGCAGCTCCTAGGATGACCAGTAACACTCTCAAATGTTTTTGTAAACATTACCTTTCTCCTGCCTTTGGCTGCCTAACTCTTCCTAGTTTGCTCAGTGTGAAATGTAGCTATTGCTTCACACAGTAATTCTTCCCAAGGAGTCTGCATCCCCCCAGGTGTGAATCAGGTCACCCCTAAGGTAGGATGAGCTCTCCCACAGCACTACCCCATACAGGTAACTGCCTGCTTGGTATCTGTCATTCTCTCCAGACAACATACTCCTCCAGGGCAGCCCAGGTCTCACCTAGCGCCTCATACAGTTTCGAGAACTTCAGAGGAAACCCTACTCATATTTTAACAAGCCCTACTTAAATTGGAAGTCTGTCTCCTGGTTGTCTTCAGATACCTCTTTCAGATGAGATTTCAAATGCTTGTGGATTTATGGGGATGAGGAACTCCACTGACTACCAAAATGCTACAAAAACAAAAGTGTGTATTTGCAGTGATACAAAGCTCTAACAGTTGAATGGGCTTAGTTTAATAAATTAGTATGGAAAACTGTTGTTATTAAAACAAAATTCTGTTTATTTAAATGGCAAAGTATAGCAAAAACAAGCCTTAGACTGTGAAAAATATGGTGGTTACCAGAATGGATTAAAGGATAGAAGGAGGTAAGAGAGGCAAGAGGAAGGAAGGGGGCTGAGCACTGACACAGTGTCCTGATGAAGGATGAATGAAGCACCTGCACAGGGGTAGGTGGGATGTGATACTTCCAAAAATATATAGTTCAGTAAACAATTGGCAAATCAGTAAAATCTGAGGGGAAAACAGAACAAAAGAAAATCCTGTCCCCCAATCTGACAAATAACAATTCTGAGAAATTTATTCTGACTGGAAAAATTATAGATCCATGTTCTCTAAGTTATTTGCCATATTAAAAAAAAAATTCATGTCTCTAACATTCATCCAGATTGCTTATGTTATATTTAAAATTATAACCATTTTTCATTACCTGACGAGGTTAATTTTACTGTCATCACATCAAAAACATCTTCTGGCTAATGTCTACAATGCACTCTAGTAATGAAGTTGTGACTGTCTTATAGAATAAAGCAGCACACTTCTTGTCCTCAAGGGGCTAATAAATACAGCTACTTGGCCCCATACTTCTAAAATTCTTAACAGTAGGCTAGAAAAGGCATTTTCCCCTCTCTCAACTCTTTTGAAGGGTATACATTTGCAGCAGCAATGCCAATAAGTAAACACAGGGGAAACCAAAGGAACTAACACTTTTGAATATTTACTATGTACCAGACATTTACATATTATCTCAACCCTCAAACCAAATCTATAAAGCAGGCATTATTATATCCCATTTGGTAAATGAGAAAAGTGAGATCAGAGAGTAAGGAACAGAGAAAAACAAAGTCAGTGAGAGTCAAGATTTGTACTCAGATCTCTTGATTTGAAATCCTGGACACCTCCTTCTAGAGAATTATTTGTAGTCTCATAAAGTGGTGATTCTCAAAGCACGGTATCAGAGAAAAGTCTGGTCTCAAAATTCAAGAATAAGGCACTCACATTCAGTCTAGTCCATTATGAAGTATTAATAGTACCATTCCTCTTTAAATCCTTGTGGGATGGAGCATAAAAGAGATAGGGACAAAGAGCCTGTTGATGAGTGAGCCAATGAATGGACACTAGAGGAGACTGAACCCAGTCCCAGAATACTAACAGCGGCAAACTTGATAGTAGTGACAGCAAAAACTATGTGTAAACAGTGCTTACAATGTGCCTGGCACTGTTCTGAGAGCTGCAGAGACTTACTCCCCAAAACTACCCTACAGATCTGATACTATTATCGTCCCCATCTTATAGATGAAGAAACTAGCAGAGAGAGTTCAAGGGTCTTGCCCCAAGTAACTATTACTAAATGTCAAACTGGCATTCAAATTCAGGCCACAAACTCAAGTCCGTGTTCTCCCCCCCTCCCCCACCCTAAGTCTATGTTCTTAACCTTTACAATAAAAAGCGAACCCATAGAAGAATGAAGATTTGGAAATTTATTGCATGAAGAAAGTTAAGTAAATTATGACAATGTAACCTGAGATTTAAGAAAGGAACTCTAAGTCAAAAAATGATGAAAAGCCACTTTGATGACTGTAAAATTAAAGAAAAAGAAGCATTTCCTGATGAGTTTTGTTAAATAAATACTAAGACAGGCTACTTAAAGTAGTTGTAAAAATCTGCTTCTTTAAAGAACTTTAAAAATGAGACAGATCCACATTTATCTCAAGGCAATTTTGATGACAGGAAGGTTCTAATAAAGAGGTGGGATTAGCTGTCTACCTAAAACTGTCCTAACACAATAAATTGAAGAGTTTATTCAATATGCACTGAATTAGAAGTAGCATCTTCGAGAATGAAGTTCTGTACAAATATGGTATTACACACACCACAAACACATAGAATCTAAATCTAAAAGTATCTCAAAGTCAATTTCTACTCTTGCTCCTTCTTTTGCTGTTTACAAAACTACTTACGGAGCTCATAGAGTTGAGGGGTTTTCCTTTAGCTAAAAATTTGTTTTCTCATAAAAATTATTTCTGATCTCATTTAAGCACATTAACTTTCCCTGAAACTTCTCATTTACATTTTTTGGTATATCATGCATATTATATGCATGTCATCATGAAAATGGACCAATATAACCCTACACTGAATAAGATGTCAAAATGAAAATTTTGCGTTGTTCTACAGAAACCACTTTTTTAAAATGAAGACAATCTCAACTACCTTATTTTTCTTTCAGAGGAAAGCAGATATTGTCTAACTCAACCACTCACAACAGTGAAACAAAAAATAACTAAAATCGTATTTCCAGGTTAGAGTAAGAAAAACTGAATCTCAAGGAAGTGTCAAATACTGTTTTTTTTTTTTGTTTTTTTTTCTGAAGACTAGGTCTCACTATGTTGCCACGTGGACTCAAGCGATCCCCAGCCGCAACCTCCCAGGTAGCTTGGATTACAGGCACCCGCCATGGTGTCCAGCTGCTTTTTTGAGACCAGGTCTCACTCTGTTGCCGGGGGGTAGTCTCGACCCCATGAACTCAAGCAATCCCAAGCCTCTTGCCTCCCAGCGCTTGGACAACAGGCATGCTACCACACTCGGCTTGTTTTTGTTATTTTTCTGATCCCTAATAACAGAGTCATCAGAATAGAAAAATGACATAACAGCCAAAATACAAGAAAAGAGATGCAACATAACTATTTCTAAAAAGCAACTTACCGAAGTTTCCTTCCTTTGCTGGCTTTCCTATCTACTTTCTTGTGGATTTTGCTTCGTAACTTCTGGATTGCAAGCCACTGCCTGGGGAATTCACAAGAAATGTTATGCATCACCACTATAATAAACAGTTATACATATTGACAAATTGGAATTTTTTTCACTAACAACCTTGCAGAAAGAAATCATTGGTTCACATCAAGTTCCTCAAGATAGTGAGGAACCAAAGCGACTAATCAATTGAAGAGGATTTGTGCAGTAGTGAAAAACAACTGGCAGCAGGGGAAATTCTACAGCAAATTTGGTTAACAATGCTCCTTAGTATTTGGAGTTGCTGTGACAAGCACTAAATCTACTAGTCTGCAGGAAAACCCATCAAACTGAGCCTAGCTGCTTGGGCTTGCTTTTAATGTCTTAGCCATGCAGCACGTTCTGTAACTAATACTGTAACTGCTGTTGGAACACATGAATTCTTTAAATCCAGTTTTCTCTTTGTTAATACTGGAGTCCTTTTTCTTGCGCCTTCCATTTTTGGTTGATTTTTTTGGTAATTAAGCCACTTTTCTGGTCGTTTTACTTATTCAATCTTTTTAAACTGTAATGTTTTAGATGTAATTGCTAAAAGGAAAGGGTTCTTTCTCTCCAACAAAATCTTTATAATTAAACACTTAACACACCTAAAAAAATTACAATAATCCTTTATAGCAAATATTTAGTCTTCAAATTTTTCAGTCTCAATATTTTCAAAACAATTTTTATTGAAGTGACATTGGTGTAGCATTACATGACACAGGTGTACAGCATTATAAACTGACATCTGTATATACTTCATCATGATCACCACTAAAAGTCTCGTTTCCATCTACGACCACAGAATTGACACCTTTTACGCATTTCACCCTCGTAGACCCCCACAATCCTTGTGGCAACTACCAATCTATTCTCAGATAGTCTCAACTTGACAGCTGGTTTGTTTGAATCAGGATCCAAACAAGATTCACATATTGTGCAGTTATTTTAAATTGAAAGGAATTAATTTTTCAAATAAAGGATATCAGGTGAAGAAAAACTTCATAAATTGCTTATATGAAAAAATGTAGGAAAAAGTAGAAACAGCTAGTCATCTTACCTGATTTATGCAATGAAAATTCAACATCAGGAAAAAAAAATCTAGGGA
Organism: Uropsilus gracilis; assembly: GCA_004024945.1. Taxonomy (NCBI): domain Eukaryota; kingdom Metazoa; phylum Chordata; class Mammalia; order Eulipotyphla; family Talpidae; genus Uropsilus; species Uropsilus gracilis. The sequence goes on along the minus strand of PVHY01004769.1, from coordinate 41,332 downwards.
AATCCAATTACTGTAATCTTAATATAATCTTAATTACCATAATCTATTTTATTGTAAAGTCAGATAAATGTACAATATAATCACCACTTAAATGCAATTTGCTCTATCACATTAAATTTATAGTGAACAGCTCTCTGTAGCATTCCAGGGATACACAAAATATCAACAATATCCTATCCTAAAATTCAAATAATGTTTTACTCAAATAAAATTATTTCATCAACACAAATTTTTCATTGCTTTCTCAAAATGCTGCTCTGCCCAGAATCCCACTCTGGCACTTGCAGCTTTTGTTTCCTTTCATGCTTTTGCAAATTATGGCTCATGGCTATTTAAATGTACACTATTCATTAGGTAGCACTCTAAATGCCCTTTTTATTTTCCAGCCACAGGATGAAGCATACACACAAGAGCCTTCCTTCACTACTTTACATTCCACCCTGACATCTGGGTAATGCTGCCACGTTCCATTTCTAATTGTGCTAGGGCTTTTACTGAAGGGGTGGAGGTCTAAATTAGGGCAGCCTCTAACAAAGCAGATTCGACTATGAGCAAGGAACCTGTTGTGCACAGTGTCACATTCTGACAGCTGAGAGCACACATTTGGCTGTTTTTAATCCACTGATCAGAACTGATACAGATACAATCATAACCCACATCAGAGAAGCAAAGGGCCTAATAAGGACTTTGAAAAACCCTAACACACACACACACACACACATTAATTTTAAAAGGTAACTTTATAATTGCATTTATAGCAATGTAGGGCAAAAAACTCAGATTTCCAACATAGTCTTCTAACTTCTACTATCTTGCTTAACTTTCACAATTATAGGGCAAATCACTGTCTTGAAGGCAGAATTAAGGGAACTCAAGAGAGAAAAATGTTATACACAGGCTGCTTGCAGGAACAGAAAGTTGCATCTACATTACCTTCCCATGGCCACCTGGTCATTGGGATCCAAGGAGCTGGTCTTCCGTTCTATGAGTTCTCGAAGGAGCTGGGGGGATGGAGGGGAAAAGAAAGCAACTGATTTATTTATCATCTCCCAGCACCTTCTTACTAAAAAGGGGACAGTAGGAATTCTGAATGGCATAGTGACAATTCTAAAACTACAATCAATAAGGGACAACACAGTGGCAAGAGTGGGACTGAATTCCCATTAACCCTTTCATATTTATATATCTGAAAAAAGGTGGCTATAACAATGGCTGAGAACAGAAGTCCATTCGGAAGACTTATTGTACTGCAGTTCATTTCAGATGGATCAATGAGTGTACAACAGTCCCTTCATTGTTTTTATGATTACTTTTGTCCACCTCATTGATATCAATGGAGAATCTTTAAAAGGTCAGTTGGGGCCGGGCACGGTGGCTCGTGCTTGTAAGCTTCAGCCTATGAAGCGGCAGGGGCTAGGGATCGCGGTTCGAGTCCCGCCTGGGGCCCGTAGTGAGACCTAGTTCCAAAAAATAGCTGGGTGTGGTGGCGCATGCCTGTAATCCCAGCTACCTGGGAAGCTGAGGCTGGGGATTGCTTGAGTCTGTGGTACCCTGGGCA
>PVHY01004769.1:0-39674 GCA_004024945.1 Uropsilus gracilis | reverse complement strand
TTTGAGAGAGAGCCTAAATAAAGTCTTATGTGCACACTGCAAACACAACTTTGAGAATCAATCCCTTGTCCCATACAAGGACTCCATGGGAACTCTAAATTACTCTTCTACTCTCTTCTTATCCCAGGTATTTCACTGCACACAACAGAAGTCTGTATCTTTTGCACAGGCTTAAGAATTTGCATTGGCTCTTGGAGTCCAAGGTAAAAAGAAGCAATGAATTTAAGAGTTAAGCATTAAAGGAGTATTTTATACTACAACAATAAAACTAGATAGTTCTTCTCTCCAATTGCTATATGAAGGAAAATTGCAGCAAAGATTAAAAATTCCAAAGATCTTTTGAGAAAATCTAAGACACTAAAATAAATTAGTTCTTGCTAATCATCTGTCACTAATACAAATTTGACTTTAAAACCTGTTTCTTTATAAAAAGTAAAATAACTATTTTATAGATAAGGCATGGTAGCAATACAGACATTTCACCAAATTAAACAGCCAAAGTCTGTGGGAGGATAGAGAAGTAATAAATTCCTGTGAAAGTAGTTCACTCTCTAATTTTCATTTGTTTATGTAAGTAGGCATGGGAAGAAATAAAAATAAATGAATAAAAATATTCATTTTCATATAAGATGACTCTATTGGAAAAGGAAAAGGGACATTTCAATCGAAATTTATAAACCTCCTGTGATCATTTTTTCATTTGCTTATTTTGGACATTATTGCTATAGCAATTATGTTTAAAAATGTGGGGACCAGAGGCCACTGGTTTATTATCACTAGAAAACAGCAAGCTATTTCTCTACCCTGTTTATCTGATTGATTCCCAACATCTTTCTGGCAGCCAATCTATCAGTTTATCTCTCCTACTTCATCACAGTCACTTCTGGCAGCTAAATACAAGATCCAAATCCAGTGTTACACAGACATACGACACAGTAAACCTATGTAACACTGCTATTCTGTAAACAGGTGCCCTAAAGGCGAAGCAAAAATGGGATTCTGGTTCCTAGTCAATATTCTGTCAAAAGCAAGGTTGAGCGGCAAGAAGGGGGAGAGTTTAATGATATATATTTTTTTTCATGAAGAGGAAGAAAAAGAAAAAATTAAAAGAAATGAAAATAATGGACTGCCTGCATTTCACTGCCCTTAGCTTAGTCCAACACTAAGAGACTATGACCATCCCTGATTTTCTCTTGAGACTGAGAGCAAGTCCCAACACAACAGGGGTGACCCTCTGGAAGAAAGCCCCAAAGATCCTTCCTGAAGGTTGGAAATTGGTGCCACAAAACTGCAGTGCATCTAATACACAGGCAGAGGTCTCAATTCAAAACCCAAGTTGGTGCAGGATTTACTCTCAAGAATTCTGTGTATTTTACATATTCTGGGTCACATTTTCACTACCCAAGTGTCCTGAACAGCTATTCTTAGTCATTCACAATTAGGAAGATGGCTTTACCGGTCTGACTAAGTCTAGTTTATTTAAGCCAATGTTTCAGAAAATGCTGCTGTCTACTAGGTAGAAAAAAGAAAGTGGCAAGAAAACACAAGTAAACAAATATTCCCTTGACTACCGCTATTTTCCACAGCTATCATAAGGCTTAAATTTGATTAAGAAAACTGCTTTCCAAAAAGTTGCTGAAAAATGAAGCTGTGGGGATATTGCTGAAGATTTTAATTTTTCTTCTCAGTTCAGTTTTTAGCTTAATTTAATGAAAAAATTTTCCATTAAAACTCAGGTTTCTGTTACAGTTATTGGAATTTTTTATTTAGATGATGACACAATATTTGTTATTTTGTCTGCAACTTGGAAAATGGAGAGGTGCAGGAAATATTTTTCTTCTAGTTTGAGATTAATTCCTCTAAGGAGTCAATTTAAAAAGGCTTGATTTTCTCTAGATCTCAGAAAAAAATCACAGACATAGCTACATTTCCAGGTAAGTCCACAAACACCTACTTAACAACAGACCCAAAAACAGCACTGACGGTACTATTCAGCTTCTACTCAGCATTTAAACACTTTACCCAAAAAAATATATCCCAAAGAGCAGTTGAAAATAGCAGATCAAACACATTAGTTTATTTCTTCTCCCTTCTTAGCCCTTCTGAAAGATGGCTGAAGAATAAATAACCCGTAAGACAGAAGAGAAAGGAAGAGTTCTCTGGCAATGGCAGTTACTAGAATAGACAGAGAAGGGAGGGGCAGAACCACAAGGTCTTCTCCATCATTTCACACAGCCAAGTGAAAAGCCCCTCACCCCCATCACCCCATCTCTTTTGAATAAAGGAAGTTTTATTCTCTAAAAAATATTGAGTGACAGAAACTCCAACCTGAGGGATAAGAGGTACAGATTTAAAGACTGGGATGAAGCTCTATGCTATCTCTGGGGTCTTCTGCTTCCTTCCCTTGCCCATATGCATAATGACAACACCCAGACTTAAAATGCCCTAGGTAGGAGAGCAGAGAAGTCTTTTCTAGAAAACTAAACGGTCAGTTTTCACATTTCCCAGAAAAATGAAATTCCCAACCTTTGAGCATATTCTAAGCAAAGGTTAGTTCACAACTTAATTATAGATAAAAGAGACCAAAAACTTTGCCTAAGTTTCAAAGATGCTTTTAAAGGTCTTACTCTTAAAAATGAAGAGACAGCATCTACTCTTAAAAATGAAGAGACAGACACATGACAAAGACCGGGAGAAAAATTACAGGAAACAATAATGAAAATTTCCCAAATTGAAAGATAGCAATGAGCCCACACAGGCCTAGAACAATGAATGAAAAGAGGTTGTTTCCCATTAAATGTAGAATACTAAAGTAAAGAGAGGATCTTAAATAGTTAGGAGGGAGGAAAATAGGTCACATATAAAGAGACTGACCACATGTCCTAGTTTACCGCAGAGTCCTGGTTTATACTCCTCATCCTACTATTCTTTTAGGGTAGTACCTCGAGTGTCCCAGTTTTGACAATAAATTACCTAGTCATTGTACATATTAAAGAGTGAATATCTAAATAGAATAAGAAATCTCAAATAGCAACAGCAGATACCAGATGACAGCAAAGCAAGACCATCTTCAAAATTTTGAAGAAAATGACTTTCAAGCTCCTTAACAAAGCATTAACCAAGTATGAAAGTTATTTACATTTTCACATGCAAGGGCTCAAACATTCACTTTTCATACACTCTTTCATAAGATATGTGTCAGTCAAAGGAAAGCCTATAAACAAGGAGAAAGATATGAGATGTCAGAAAATAGGTCTAATTTAGGGAAGATGGCAGAGGTTCAAAGGGCAGCCATTCTAGAAGGAAAAGGGGAGATGGTGATGTAAGAGTAAGCTCAGAGATACCTAGAAATTAAGCAAATTTTAAAAATTAAAACAGGCATTATTAGCGGTGGAAAAAACAATTTTGCAAGAAAATATATCCATAATTCATTACTTAAGAACAACATTGAGTCACAACACCGTACGTACTGGCTCTTAGGTACAAAACTGACAAAAACATACCACGGAATGAAAGACTGGATTGGGGGTTGGAGCAGGGGTGTTATAGGAGAGCTAGAGCCTCGATGCCATGGAAAATCAAGAGATAATTTCATAAGTGACTAAAATTCATAACAGTAGTATAAACACATTAACTAAAACCATGCGAATAACCAGAAATAAGTCTAAAGCATGAGAAGTTTTTATTTTTATCCTCTAGGATTTCTTGGCATCATCACATGTTAACATTGTCTAGGTAACAAAGAACCCAAGAAGAATTTGTCAATGATTATTTAGCAATATTCAGGGGAACAAGTGGTGGTGTTTCTGAAAAAATCTTCCCCATCTGCAAATACCCACCGAGAAAGTTTACAGTTACTACAGGGAGAAGAGGGGCAAAAGGGTCAAGGGTATATTGATTAAAGCCCTTGGGAATATTTTATGTTCCCCAAAATAAAACACAGCAATACACTAGAGAAAAAAAAAAACCAATAACATTTATTTTGATTTGCTGCACACAATGTCAAGCAATTCTTAGGTCTTACTGAGATACACAATTCACTCACCATACAATTCTCCCGTTCAAAACAAATATAATTCAGAGTATTTCTGTAAATTCAGAGTTGTATTTTCATTTCACTTAAAAGAAATGCCATACCTAACCTATTAGCTCTCATCCTAGCAGTGCTATGTCACACATCCACAGAGCCCTAAGGAAACAACAGTCATTCTGACTTTATAAATAAGTACATCCTGAATATTGTTTTACATATAGCATCATACAATGCATGGTATTTATGACTGTCTTCCTCACCTAATAAATTTCTAAGGTCCGTACATGTTGCAGTGTGTTCACACTGGACTTTTACAGCTGAAGAATGTTCAGTTACAAAGTTATACCATTTTTATTTCTTCACTCATACTTGAGGGACATCTGGATTGTTTTCACTTTGTGGCTATTACGAAGAATGCAGCTACAGACATCCATTACAAGTTTTTGTTTGGACATTTGCTTTAATTTCTCTTGCATACACACCTAAGATGGAACTGTTGGTCACATAATAACTATGTTTAATATTTTGAGGAATAGACTACTTTCCAAAGCAGCTCTACCATTTAACAATCCCATCCCACCAGCAGTGTGAGGGGTTCGATTTTTTTTTTTCATCTTTGTCCAATTTTGGATTTTATGACTGATTATTGTTAGATTTTAGTTTGGATTTTATGACTGATTATAGTCATCTTAGTGACTGTGAGATATTGATAGGGTTTTGATTTGCATTTCCCTGATGGTTACTACAAAGCTGAGCATCTTCCTGTGCTTGGCCATAAGCATCTTCTTTGGAGAAACGTGTCTATTTAGAATATCCATTCTTTAATTACGTTGTCTTTCTTGTTACAGAGTTGTAAGAGTTCTTTGTATAATCTAGATGTCAGTCTCTTATCCACCCCATATCATGGGCTGTCTTTTCACTTTCCTCATTTTTGCAGGAAAAAAATGTTCTGAATGTTCATGCAGACCAGTTTTTTCCTTTTTGTCATTTGTGTTTCTGGTGCTGTATCTAAGAACTCACTGCCTGCACCAAAGTCATGAAGATTTACTCCTATATTTTTTGCTAAGAATTTTTATAGGCTTTCAGCTCTTATATTCAGTTTTATGACCTTGAGTTAACCGTTGTGTATGGTGTGAGGTAGGGTTTCAAATTCATTATTTTGCCTGTGGATACCCAATTATACGGTTTGATGAAAAGACTACTCTTTTCTTCACTGCACAGCTTTGGTACCCTCATCAAAAAGTCAAATAAGCATTTGGTCTTACAACATAATCATTTGTTTTCTGAATTTGTGATAGTTATTGATTCCTACTTTTTAGACTTCCATGGTTCAAAGGCACATATGCTTGAGATAGAAAGAATATTAAGGTAAGTCTATTTAAGGTACTTAGTCTAAATGAGTCAAGACTTTTAACTCCTTGCCAATATGTATAAAGCAAGTGAAACAAGTCTAGTAAACGCCTTTTAACAAATGTTTCAATTTCTCTCTCACTGAGATACAAAAACGGACTTACAGGCTTTGGGTTTATGCTTCCTTCAGCTTCCTCAAGGCCCCACAGGAATTCTAAGTGAAAACATATTTATTTGTTATGCTTCCTGCTTTACTGCCTTTTTTGTTCTCATCTCTCCAATCTTTCAAATTATCCCCAAAAGGTGTCACTTGCAATTTTTATATGCTATTTTTGAAGCATACACAAAAAATAAATCCACATATACTATAATTTCAAATAGTTGCAAAGGAATTACTGTACATGCCTATAGTATAAAATTGCTGGAAAATGACCTGTTCCTTGGTAGGTAACTATTTTTCTGTTTCTTTTCCACTATGTCCACTCACTCCTCAACCAACTCTGCACGTAATATTTCCACTTCCATTATTCTACTAAAACAACTCATGCTAAGGTCTCAAGATCTCCAGGGCTAATGGACATCTGTCACAACTCATCCTATTAGACTTTGTGAAGCAGCAAGTGATTCTAGCTGCTCTCATCTTCCCAAACTCCTTTTTCTTGACATCTTGAGGCACTGCTCTAGTTTTATTTCATATTCATTCTGCTCCTCTACCCAGACCTTAAATGCTGATATTCTTCAAGATAGCTCCAAGTTTTCTTTTCCTCTCACTCCATATGCTCTCCCCAAGAGTTTCATTCTAGTCTCAAAGTTTCAATGACTTATGAGTCTAATAAACATGAATAGGACTTTTTCAAAAGAGCAATAATAAATTGGAGTAAGGTGATCCTCTTCCTTATCATTTATGCTATTTAAACTACTGCCATTCCTTTTCTATGACCTGCAACTACCCCTACCATTCTTTGATCACACAATTCTCTCTACCTAGGAACCCCTCCTCCAATCTCAACCTATCTAAAATCCTATTATTCTTTTCTGAAACTTAAGATTAAATGCCAGCTGCTCCTCTCTGCAGCTTTCTCTAATTCCCTCAAATGAGTAAGAATTTCTGTCTTCTGATTTCTATAACACAACCTCACCCAGCACTGGGGTTTACACTTATGTCATCTCCTTTACTTAACTGTTTTCTTGGTAGCAGAATCAAAATTCTCACCTTCCACAGAATTCTTCCACAGTACATTGTCTTGCACACAATGATTTTTCAATAATACGTCTAAAATGAAAGCATTAAGCAGGAAGCACTCTTCTAGATCTTGTGATCAAGGATGGAAAAATATTCAACATCTATAATAGCAAGTACAGTATATACAAGAAAAATAACATGGGAAGAAAGGGGAGAAACCAGGATATGGGGGAAAAATCCAAGAAGTATCTTAATATTGAAGCTACAAATAATCCACTTTTGGTTATTAAAATAAGAAAATGTATAGCTAGAGGGTATCACTGGAAAAGTCAGGCTAACTCTGCCTCACTGCCCTTGGTCTTTATGGATTTGATTAGTTTTTCCACTTTCTGATTCAGCATTGTATCGTGTCTCCACTCCAAAGCCAGAGCTTGTGATTTGGAGAATATGATAAATTCAATTGCTGAATAAAGTAACACTGTTTCCTCTGCACACGTTGTGAAATATTTCAAAGGCCATAATATTTCACTAGGCATGGCCATTTTGGCTAAAATTTATTAGTCAAAATAGAAAACTTTTTCATCAGACCCTATATTTTCCATTAGGCATAATATATAGTGTCTCCTAATGTCTAATTATTAACTACAAGTGTGAGTAAATCACTATCAGTATTAGGTTCTGATGTGTAAAGACAGAGTAAGAACTAAGCAATTAATAAATGCTAAGGGACTCTTTTTGTCATTTGCCTTGCCTTTCTTTTCCCCACAAATGAAAAGAATTTTACAAGGACTGTGTGACTGCACTGAGCCAGTCTTTATAATCCATACTGACAGAAAGTAAGGAGAGTGCTATTGTTTAGAATTTCCAACAGTCCCATCATCAGACAGATGTCCTGGTGTGTATCCCCCTCAACTCCCCATCTATAATAAAGGTGGTAGAGGGTTATATATCCTTTGACACCAGCTCAATTACAGACTGTTTCTGGACAGCCTTTGGCAGTGTTTCTTTTAATGGTACCATACAATACATCATGTGTATTGAAAGAATAAAGAGGAAGTCATTTAGGAACAGAGAAGATTTTACTCAAAAGGATTCACAAGAAAGGAACCAAAAAGGTAGTACTAACTTATATTCTGCAATTATGTCCTGTAAGGATTCAAAGCCCAGCTGAAGCAACCCACTCCCTGTCTATCTAACACTCTTCTCCTAGTATTTAGGCTCCAATAATTTTCTTCAGCCCCACTAAAATCAATAATCCATTGATCTATCTTGCCACCTTTTCAGCATCCCTCCCCCGGCTCCTCCATGCTCACTGCCCTCCTTACTCAGGATAATCACCCCTGGTATACATCCACAATTTCTTTGTATGCTGTCACAAGGATCCACAATCCTTGGCGGGGGGGTTGGTACTGAAGTGTCTTGGGATTCTAAATTTTTAGGATTTTGAGAAGGTCGTAAAGTGTATAATACACAGATGCACCAACAAAGTCTAGGGCAGCACTCCAAAGACACATTATTTCTTCAATGAAATACATGGATTTTCCCACTAAATGGGATAAAGAAAATCTACAAATCACTTCAAAACTGTTCAGATCGGGTGTTGCCACCACAATAGTTTGCCAAACTCACTGAAACAAACAAAGAGAGAACTTTGTTTGCGTTTTCAGGGCTTTTCTAATTTCAGAATTGCAATTAGGGGATTATATACCTGTACTTCCATCGCAAACTCTCCAACCATGGTGAATCTCAGTACCTGTATCCAAGTAGCCAAATTAGCTATATAAAAAAGACAAGACTGTGTGATTGAACTCACTTTAAGATCATTACCACTAACCTTACTTGAAATGTTAATGCTACCTGAGAATTCTACTACCATTTCCTCCCCGACTCGCTCTTCCACTCTGTTTTAGGTAACTTTGCCATACTTTGTCTTTTCCCAGATTTCCAACTCCTGCCACACCTTCTCTCCTGGATTCTTAGTTTATGAAATAAAAGCACTAGGATAAAAGCTTGCACCTGTTCCCACCCTATGTCTATTGGCACAACTGTATCCACATAATTCTGATGGCGCAACCACCTATCACACCAAATGCTCTCCACTTGCAAAAACTCTCCCCCCTAACTGATGCATACTCACCAGCAATTCCCACCTTTTTTCCTGAAACATCCTTTCCCCCTCTCTACTATCAGCATAAAAAGTACATTGATCTTAAAGCAAAACAAAACTCCCTTAATCCCCCGCTTCTTCAAGCTCCATTTCTCTAACTCCCACCTGGAGTTATCTATATACATCACATCTAATTTTCTCCATTCCATTCTCTCTTTAATCTACTGGCTACGAAAACAATTTTTGGCACCAATAATTTCCATGTTGGTAAAGCCAAGGGTCAATTCTCAGTCCTTACTAATATCTGCTACACACATTTGACATAGTAGGCCATGCCCTTCTTTAAAAATTTTTTTATTTAGATGTAATTCATTAATTTTAATTTCATGTGTCAGTGGTAGTTTTGTATGTTTACAGTTGTGCAACCATGATCACAACCAATTTCAGAATATTTTCATCACTCTCAAAGTAAACTGCATCCCTTAGTTGTCACTCTCAGCAACCCAGGTCGATGACACTACTCATCTTCCTTTTGTTCTATAGATGTGCCTAAATGTTTTGTGACTAGTTTATGAGCATATTTTCAAAGATCATTCAAGTTGTAGAAAAATACCAGTACTTCATTCCTTCATTCTTGTGATTGAGTAGTATTCTATTGTATTGCCACACCATATTTGTTTATCCATTTACCAACTGAAGGATATCTGAGCTGTTACTTTTGTGGTTATTATGACTAATGCTGTAAATATTCACATATGAGAGAGGTACGTGTGTGCTCGCATGCACTGGCTTTCATTTCTCTTAGATATACATACACCTAAGGGCATACCTTAACAGTGAAATTGCTGCTGAGTCCTATGGTAACTCTATGTTTAATATTTTGAAGAGTTGCCAACTGTTTTCTACAGAGGTTGTACCAATTTATATTCCCATCAACAATGTATGAGAATTTCATATTCTCCATATCCTCACCAACACTTTTTATCTCTTTTTGATTGGAGCCAGCCTAGTGGTATACAGTATTCATTGCATCTTTGATTTGCTTTTCCCTAAAGATTAATGATCCTGAACATTTTTCCTTGTGCTTACTGGTCATTTACACATTTTCTTTGGAGAAATGTTTACTCAATTCCTATGCCAGTTTTTTCCCCTATGCCAGTTTTGTTATTTGTCTATTATTATTGTGCTGTAAATTTTAAAAATACATTCTAGATATATTAATAGATAAATAGTGAATATATATTTAATATATTCTAGATATATCTAGATATCTACATACCAGTGCCCTTCATAAATATTTTTTGCAAATATTTCCTCCCATCTTGTTGGCATTTTCACTTCCTTTATATAGCACCTTTTGAAACAAAAAATTTTATTTCAACAAAGTCCAATTTAAGCTACCATTTTTGTTGTCATTGCTTGCTTTTTGTGGTCCTATCTAATAAAAGCATCTCCTAGCTAAAAATCAGGAAGATTTACTGTTACATTTTCTTCTAAAAGTTTTATGGTTTTAGTACTTACATTGAGATATATGACGACTCCTGCATAAGTTAATATTTGTGTACGTATAAGGAAAGATTTCAACTTAATTTTTTTTTTTAATAAGTGGACAGGTGTTCCAGAACTATTCATTGAAAAGACTGCTCTCTCCTCCACTAAACTACCTTGGCACCACTCTTGAAAATCAACTGATGATAAATGTAAGGGTTTATTTCTGGACTCGTAAATGTATTGCATTCCACAATATCTTGATTATTATATTTTTATAAATTTTGATATCAGAAGCATGAGTCCTCCAACTTTGTTCTTTTTAAGAGTGTTTTGGCAATCCTGGGTCCCTTGCACATCTATATAAATATTAGGATTAGTTTGTCAATTTCTGCAAAAAGGCAGCTGGGATTTTGACAGGGACTGTGTTGAGTTCACAGATGAATTTGGGATGTATCACCATCTTAATATTAAAGCTTCTGATCATGAATATGGAATGGCTTTTTAATAATTTAGATCCTTTTAGATTTCTTTCTGCAATGTTTAGCTTGCCATGTACAAGTCTTTTACCTCCTTGGGTAAGTTTGTTCCCAGATATTTTACTCTTGTGGATGCTATTATAAATGGAACTGTTTTCTTTTTTTTCTACTGAGACTAGGTCTCGTTATTTTTGCCTGTGAGACTGCAGGCTCATGTTGCCTGGGGTACCACAGACTCAAGCAATTCCCAGCCTCAGCTTCCCAGGTAGCTGGGATTACAGGCATGCACCACCACGCCCAGCTATTTTTTTGGGACTAGGTCTCACTTCATGCCCCCAGTGGGACTTGAACCGCGATCCCTCCCCAGCCAAAATTTCCTAGGCTGCCACCTATAGGCATGCGCCACCATGCCCAGCCTGGAACTGTTTTCTTAACTTCCTTTTCAGATTGATCACTGTTGGTGTATAGAAACACAACTTAATATTGTGTTTGTCTTGTATACTACAACTCTGCTGAACTCATTTAGTTCCAGTTGTTTTTTTTCAATGGCTTCTTTAGGATTTTCTATTTACAGAAGTATGCCACCTTGCTGCAAGCAAGAGGTCATTTTCTTCCTTTTTAATTTGGAAGCATACCCCACCCCTACTACCACCACCCCCACTGCCCCTCCCAACTTTACTTATCTAAATGCCCTAGCTAGAACCTTCAGCAGAGTGTTGAATATTAGTGGTAAGGCCAGACATTCTTGTCTTGTTCCTAATCTTAAGGAAAAGTATTCATTTTTTTTACTATTGAGTAGGAATATTTTTGTGTTTTTCACAGTTGTTGTTGTTTGTTTTTTAAGACTAGGTCTAGGTATGTTGCCTGGGGTAGTCCGGATTTCACAGACTCAAGCGATCCCTAGCCTCAGTCTCCCAGGTAGTTGGGATTAAAGGCACCCTCCACCATGCCTGGATGCTTTTTCGAGACCAGATCTTGCTATGTTGCCAAGGGTAGTCTCGAACCTATGAACTCAAGCGATTCCTGGTCTCGTGCCTGACAGCAAGAGGCATGTGCCTCTTGGATTACAGGCATGTGCCACCACACCCAGCAGTTGTTCTTTATTGGGTAAGAAAGTTCCCTTTTATCCCTAGTTTGTTGAGTATTTTTATCATGAAAGGAAGTGAAACGTTCTTTTTCTTCAACTATTATTATTATATGCTTTTTGTCTATATCAACACAGTGTATTATGCGAATTATTTTTGAGATTAAACCAACCTTGGTTTAAACCAACCAACCTTGGTTTAAACCCTTGGGCTAAATTACACTGTACGATCTCATGTATAATCTTTATGTGTGCCTGGACTAAGTTTGCTAATACTCTGCTGGCTTTTGCACCTAAGAAATATTGGTCTGTAATTTTTTTTCCTTGTGATGTTTTTGCCTGGTTTTCTTATCAGGACGTAATGGATTCCCCCCTTCTTAAAACACTTTAAAAAGGACCTCTTCCTAATTTAGGCTCCCTTTGTTCTCCCTTCACCTCAGTGGTTGCTCCTTCCAGTTGCCGGGTATTGGTTCCTCCTCATCTTCCCAAACTCTAAATGCCTGAGCACTCAAGCTCTGAATCTCTTCTGTTTTTCTCTATCCTCAGTCCTTAGGTACTCTCACTTAGTTTCATGGTATAAAATACAATCTATATGCTGATGGCTCTCAGATTCATACTTTTAGCCCAAACCTTCCCATGCGCTCCAAAATTTTATATATATATATATATATATAAAAAAATATTTATATATATATATAAATATATAAATATATAATATATATAAATATATATATATATAAAAATATATAATTTTATATATATATATATATAATTACCTTTTCAGTGTTTCAGAAGTATCCTAAATTTAACTAATTAGGAATCAAAATAATTAAACACATGTCCATGGGTGAGGAAATTGATAGGGCCAAAATTTTCCTCCAGATTTCTAATACAGACTGGTTTCTCTCAGTGTTTTATCCCATCTCAGTAAACACCAACTTCATGCTTCCAGAGTAACCAAAAACCTTAAAGTCATCTTGGGCTCCTTCTTCACAGTCCACTTATAACCCATTAGCAAATCCTATCAGTTCACCTTTCAACATAAATTCAGAATTCAACCACTTCTCAGCACTCCCTCCAAAATAACCCTAGACTTTGTTCTCAACATGGTCATTTCAGTAATTCTTTAAAAATATTAGCCCAATCATGTTACTCCTCTGCTTGAAATCCTCTAGCACTTTCCAATCTTAGTCTTAGTAAAAGTTCAAGTCTTACAGTGGCCTACAAGGGTCCTAAAGTACCTGCTACACCATTACCACTCTGACCTCCTCTCATATCACACCCTTTTTCTTGCCTATTCCACCTATGGTACTGTCTCCTTGACTTTCTAGAATATGGTTAATTTCTCTTGTGCCTCAGAGTCTTTGCATTTGACATTTCCTTTTCCCCAACACTCTTTCCTTAGAAACCTAGACTGCTGTTATAGTCACTTCCTTCAAGTCTATGTGCAAATATCGCCTTATCCCCTGAACACCTATATTAAAATACTAACCTATATTAAAATACTGCCCTAGTACTCCCTTCACCATTCTCTACTGCACTGCCATTATGCATTTCTGTTTCATCCTATCTCCAAAATGTAATGAATTTTCACAAGGAGAAAACAACTTTTTCCCAGGTACCTAACAAAGTTCCAACAGAACCTTGATAGAAAAGTTCTACTTTTGCACTGTCCAATACTGTGGCCACTTACATCTGTGACTTACATTTGAAATATAACTAGTATAACTGAAGAACTGAATTTAAAAATTTTTAAATTCTGCTTTAATTAAAATTTAAAAACAGCTCTATGTGATTAGTTGCTACTGCTGTGGACCACACAGACTACAACAGTAGTATATACATAGTACGTTCTCAAATGTTTACTGGGTGAATGAAAGGAAGAAACCTGAAAACTTCTCCATAACTTTTCATTATAGAAAATTTCAGAAATGTATAAAATGAGCATGACAAAATGAATCATCAAATACCCATCACCAACCTGAAGGTTCCTCTAACCTGAAATAAGTTTCAGGGGGTTACTGGGGTCCCAGTCTGGCTTCTAACAAAAACAGTATTCTTGGAAAATGGGTCATTTATATTAACAAGACTACGTATAACAGCATCTCCCAGGACCTTTTACAGGTTACAGAGAAAGGGTCTTAGGAATTAGATCAAGGTAGCTAATGAACACCTGTGGTATATCTGTGGTAGGACAAGGAACTTCTGCTAATTATTTCCTCTACCTCCAGTTTACAAAGACATTTTCAACTTGATGCAATTATGTTCTACTGGCGACCAACAATACATATACATTTTTTAAGGTATTTATTAGCTTCCTTTTTCTATGCTAAATAATTTTCCCTACAATTTACTTTAAGGAACTACACATTCCTACTTTGGTGGACAGGTCGTAGTCCCCATTTCTTGAGGAATGCAAATTCCTCACTTGGAGCTACTAAAGTACTACTAGTATCCTGTGTTTAATTTACACTTAGTCAGATGACATTGCACTAATTAGTACAGAAAAGGCAAAAATTTTGGCTGCCCGTATTTGCTGAGTAAATTCTCAAGATATCACTTGCATTTGAAAATTTTTTCAATAGTTTTAAGCCAATTTTATCTCTATCTTAAACAGTTCCATAAAATGTACTATTTTAGGCTTTGTTCTGAGATTTTACCTTTGTTTACAGGAGGTAAAAGCACTAACATCATGCTTTCAGGTTTTATAAAGCAAGGGAATGAGGGCCAGTCATGTGTACCTTTCCTTGACGCTGGTGTTTGATGAAATTTCTGGACCTTGCATCTAAAATGTGGCTTTTGACCCCCTCCTTCTGTGCAGCTGCCACAATAAAGAACCTATACCAGCAATCAAATGCCAATATTGATGGGTATTTGGATCTAAGCATGGACAGACAGACAATAGTAGCACAGAAACTAAAAAGAATTGAGAATAAAATTCTTACAAATGGTACCCCAAATAATCTTCTAATTATTAATAGTGAGATTTGATTGGTCGTTTTGTTGTTTTTTTTTTGCATCTTTACTATGTCTCAAGAATCTTGATTAATTAATCCTCTGCTATATCTCTGACCATAATTTCAAGTTTTAAACTTATGTAATGTTTCTTAAAAGTTATGCAAACTTATTAAAAATTAATCACACATCTCATACAGCAACATTTAAAAAGTAAAACAAAAATCTCTGAACAAAGGCATCTGTTTTTCAACAACTAATTAAAAGGGGTGGGTTGAAATCAAACTTAAAAACATGCCATTGACCATAAGCTGAACCACATACATTTCAACACAAAAACAATATATTGTTATTATAATAGGAATAGCTTGAAACACATCTTGCCCACAATGAGTTCTAAATGCATACAATTAAAGCCACCACACCATTGTCTATATTAATCACTCACTAATTTAATTAAGGTAAACCATCTTGTCAGAAAGTTTGCCTTTTCTCTATTTCTTAACATTATCGACTTTTAATAGTTCAGTGAATTAGTAATTACTTGTTTATGGCATTATCAAGTATCTTGGACACAAAAGGCCAGCATGTGGCAAGGTCAGTTACAGACATGTACTGATGGCAAATAAAGGAGAAATTTAACCCATCAAAGTGGTCATAAAAAGAGCAAGACCTATTATGCCTTTTTCCAGACACTCCTAGTTAAATTCAAAGTGACAGGACAAACCAGATCAAAACTAAACAGAGCTAGAAGCAACATACAAAATCCTAATGAACCTTTAGAAATCCAGGCATTGATCTGTCAATACTGAAACTCAATTAGTTCTTTCAGGACAAAATATCTTATGAGGTGACAAGAAACTAGTGTTGAGGTCTAGGATATGAAAAGAATAAAACCAGTCACTTTATATGGCTTATTGCTAAATGCAGTCGTATCTCAATATAGGGGTCTTATGAGGATTAAATAAAGATCTATGTCAAGTACCTATCTACTTGTTCCAGCACTTGGCACATAACTGGTGTTCAGTAAATGTTAGTACTGCCTTCATTCAATTTTGTAAGAACTCAAGCTTATCAAGTCAAAGATCAACTGATGCCTAAAAGAAGCAAATCAAATCAGAAGAAAAACTACAAATGGTAACACAGACAATACATCTCAAAAGAACTTAATGTTGAAAAATAACAAATAGGATCATGAAACTGAAAAATAAAGATTGAAAACATTTTTGAAGGTATTATCCTTCATGATCATTCATAACCTGCATATTTTATGAAATTATCTTTAGAGATGAGTTTTGACAAAAAAACAGGCCAAATGCAAACAAATTCAATTTGGGAGTAAAACTGCTATGCTTTCTGCAGGTGAGGTTTCCCAGTAATCTTCACCACTGGGTATACTTGAAATTTCCAAACAAATCAGTAATATAATAATGAAGCTAATTTCTTCATTAGAATTGTTAAGCAATAAAAGTTCAATAAATCATTTGCCTTCTATGGAAGAAAATACTACATTGTAGCACACATGTTCCAGTTCTAGGAGCATGAACCTTATTTATATACAAACTAAAAACTGCAATGCTACAGTGAAGTCTATATGGCACAAGAAGTATTTAAGAAATGAAGATAAAGAAGAATGAGATTTGGTCTAAGAAATCTTGAAATCATGAGCTCGATATTGCCATCTACTCTATGATTTTCAGGAAGTTACTGAATTTCTCAGGAATTAAGTTTTTTTGCAATGTTCTTTTCAATATAAAAAGTGATATATTTAAAATACCCGATGCTCAAATGCCTCTCTCACATACTATGTATATGTAGACACATACACATGTTTCTTTATTAAATAATACAGACATATTTTTAAAGTTGTAGTAGTTTAAGGCTCATTATGAAACAAAGAGAGTGAGAGTGTAAATGTGTATGGAGTAGGGTGTTGGGTATTCTGACCCTGAACATCACCCTGAGTTAGAGTATTTACACAGCCTCATAACACCTGAATTAACCAAGTAAGTCTTTAAACCCTCACAATAAAACATTAAAATTCAATGTGGCTATAATCTCTTTCTTACAAAACATGGACCCAAAGAGTCTGGTTTCAAGTACCTTTTTAAAGAGAAAAAAATAAGGCAAATGTATTATATTTACCACCCAGCTCTTCCACATGACCACATTAAGAAAAACACTCTCACACACACAAATGAAAACTCACAAGCCCATTGTAATACATTGTGTCACTTCTGAATACAACACTTAGCTCAGGCTTACTACCCTGACAAATAAAGGAAAGCACTTTATGAAGCCAATTTAATTGGGAGGTGACAGAAAACATACAACCATTTTCTTTAGCCTTATCACTGAATTGGCTTCAGCTCCAATCTCTGGCAAATCCCACTCAACAGAAGAAATTAACCAGGTCAGCAGAACAGGTGCTACGTTGTGTCTGTCAAGGGTCTGGCATCACCACAATTACTTGCACACAATGAAGCAGTAATCTTTACAGATCATCTCTCCCAAGAAGCATATTGGGGAGGGGAGGAAAACTGAAGGGGGGGGGGAGGAAGTAGGAAGAAGAGGAGGAATAGGAGGCAGAGAGAAAAGGCAAGGAAAGAAAATAAATGTGCAGCTGCCTGGCGGCCCCGCAGATGTCGGGATGTGATGTACGAGGCTAGGATAGGCTGTCGCAGCCTGCTGCCAAAGAGCGGTAAGTGATTAAAGCCTGCACAGTTCTAAGCACCATATTTAGAATCTGCGGGGTTTCAAGACTTGCACCCATTCCTTGCTGTGCTGCCAGATGTTGGCAACTGGTCCAGTTCCTACTGACTGTGCACTGATGGCAGCAGTTGGTACAGCAGCAAAGCAATCTGGAATGCTTCCGGAGATGCTGTACATTAACAAGTGTCACCCATCATTCACCTTTACAGAAGGCTGAAACAACTCCAATTTGCTGCCACTTCCCTCTTGGGAAACAGCCAAGATAAAGTTGCGCCTGGCAGCCCCATTTGTTTCACTCAGGTGTTTCAGCTGCCTTGCTGACCTCTATTAGTTTAAGTTTTAATTTAGATTAACCCCAGCACCCCAATTAACCAGCAAGGGGAAAAGCTAAGATGTGACTAGTCATAACTCTGAAATCAGAATTTATCGAAGTTAAAATTATTAATTGGGATGAAGGGCCAATCGAGTAAAGCCATTTCTTTTTAAACAGACCCCCAGGCAAAAAAAAAAAAAAGAAAAAAATCTTCCAGACTCAAGATTATCCGTAAGAACAACTTCTCCAGTAATTTCAGTTTATTTTATTAAGCCTACTTAATGCATAATGCACTTTCCATCAAACAATATATACTTCAATTAATGAGAACTGGAACATTTTTGATTGTCTCCCATGATCTCCACACAATTATAAAGCATTAATATCCCATATCAGGTACATCCTTGGACACCCTAGAACAAAATAGAGTTCTCTACTCTCCTGACAAATGGATATAATAAGAGAAGAAAAAGAAAAAAGAATCAGGACCTTTGACAAGGAACACCTGAGGCCAGACCAACGCTCTTTCTTATACACTCATCATTAATTTAGAACTCATTTATGGCAATGATTTTATTGAACATTATAGAGTGACTAAGAAGACTAATAGAAAGTCTCTTTTATTAAGGCAAAACCAGAGGCATCCCCAAGAATCACATGTTCTACTGTCTTCACAGCTTAATTTTCCTATTTTCTTCCCTCATATTCCATCTACATAGTATAGCCATCACAACTAAAACTTCAACATAAAAAATTTAGCAGAGGAAAAGAATATCTTGGCAAGCAATGACTCAAGAAAAACTGAGGTATCATTGCTGAACAGCATCCTCAATTTTCCAGAGTGAGAAAGGGTATTGTCCAACGCATACTTCATTAAGAAGTATGATTGATCAAGACAGCCAGGGTCACAGGGAATCACTTCAATTTTTTTTAGAATAGGCCAAATGTTTAGTCTACCTAAATAGTCACCAGCATCATTAAAAAGAGCATCATACCAACAGATTATGCCAAGGAAAGAACTGAAGGGCATTTGTGAAGAGACTGAAAACTAGGCCATATTCTAACTTCTACCAATTTTTTCTGTCTCCGAAGCCCTACACTATTACTATAACCAACAGCAGAAGACGATCTCAACACATACCTAACTGATCTAGATGAGCACAAAAAACAATGAAGAGACTTTCAATAGGGAAGAGAACCAAAAGTGTAGTTCAAAAACTCTAGGATCCCGGGCCTTCAGGTCCATATGCTGATCTACCAGTGATAGGATAAGAAGGAAAAAAAATAGTGGAAAATATTAAGCCACCCAATGCACAGAAGCTGAAACTGTTTTACAGATAATTTACACTCTGCAACGAAGAACCAAGTTATCATCTCAACAGGAAAAGTACAAGACAAAGAACAACAGACCCAGAATTACATAGTAGGTCAACTGAGAACACAACAATTCTAACTCTCTGACTCTATCCTCCCTCCAAAGTAAGGTATCTTTTGGTCAGGAAATTCTAACAACCATTTTTAAAATACTCAAGGCTGATTTGGTATGAAAGAAGAATGTTAGAAGTCTTACCTGATGGTAGAAGTCATCATCATCAAAGATTTCTTCATCCAAGTCCTTCAGGTGGGCATTGGCAGGGGCTTGAGGAAGGATCTCCTACAGCAATGAGGAAAAAAGAAGCATGAATTCCAATGAGATTATCAAGTACAACAGCTATCACAGTAGTATTTATAATTGTGAAAGTACTGTTTAAGACATAACAAACTATGAAAGAAAAAAAAACAGTCCAATTAAAGTATGGACAAAAATATAGTAGGTACCTGAAAGAAAAAGAATCAGTCAGTAATCATATGAAAATATGTTTAACTTCATTTTGATTAAATGCATGCAAATTAAACTGAGAAGATACCATTTTTACTTCTAAAGCTAGCAACACTCAATACTGGAAAACATAGGTGGAGTAATTGCAAAGTAATGTATCCTTTTCAGGAAGCCATTTAACAACAACTATCTGGATTTCCAAAGTGTGTTCTTTTTTGAGACTAGGGCTCACTATTTTTGCCTGTGGAACCCCAGGCTCACATTGCCCATGGTACCACAGACTCAGCAATCCCCAGCCTCATCTTCCCAGGTAGCTAGGATTACAGGTGTGCACCACCATGCCCAGCAATTTTCTGGGACTAGGTCTCGCTGTGTTGCCCTGAGTGGGACTCGAACTGCGGCCCCCAGACCCACCGCGACTCCATAAGCTGTTGCTTACAAGCACACGCCACCGCGTCCAGCCAAAGTGTGTTCTCTTTAACATTTTCACCTCAAGAAATCGCCGGGCATGGTGGCTCGTGCTTGTAAACTTCAGCCTATGAAGCGGCCGGGGCTAGCAATCACGGTTCGAGTTCCGCCTGGGGCCCGTAGCGAGACCTAGCTCCAAAAAAATAGCTGGGCGTGGTGGTGCGCGCCTGTAATCCCAGTTACCTGGGAAGCTGAGGCTGGGGGTTGCTTGAGTCTGTGGTACCCCGGGCAACCAGAGCCTGCAGTTCCACAGGCAAAAATAGCAAGACCTAGTCTCAAAAAAAAAAAAGAAAGAAATCTATCCATGTTCTCACAAACATACAAATCTAAACACTCAGCAATGTCTTCTATAGCACTGTTTCTAAAACTAAAGACAGCATAAATATCAATTATTTGAATAAATTATAGAATGCACTCAAGCGGTAGAATACTTTGGACAGTCACCATTAGGAAAACTGAGGGGGATCTCTAATGACACAGAAAAGTATGTAGGATAAATTAAATTCAAAAAGTGGTTAAGAGGCCGGGCATGGTGGTTCGTGCCTATAAGCTTCAGCCTATGAAGCAGCCGGGGCTAGGGATATCAGTTCGAGTCCTGCCTGGGGCCCGTAGCGAGACCTAGTTCCAAAAAAATAGCTGGGCATGGTGGCGCGCACCTGTAATCCCAGCTACCTGGGAAGCTGAGGCTGGGGACTGCTTGAGTCTGTGGTACCCCGGGCAACGAGAGCCTGCGGTTCTACGGGAAAAAAAAGCGAGACCTAGTCTCAAAAAAAAAAAAAAAAAAAGTGGTTAAGATTTTACATATAGTTACAGCACTCATATCTACACATGGATATAATTTAGTAAAAAAAAAGGACAACCAATTTTTATATGTGTATTTGTGGTATGTGCATATATGTGTGCATATATAGATGTTCTCATATAACAGGAAAAAAACCTAAAAGCTTGTTCCAGATGTGAACACTGATTAAATTTGAGTAGTGGAATTTCCTGATTAGTTTTACTTTCCATTTTAAATGCCTATGAACTTTTTAAAAAAAGTATTAAATATATATTTCTTCTATAAGTAAGACTTTCCTTAATACAAAATAATGTGGTTATTCCAATTCTTTTCTAGAGTATCGAAGTGTCTGAAATAAAGCTAAAGCAGACATCTTTACCTGCTAGAAGCAGGTGATCAGGCTTTTCAGTTCATTAGCCTCCTAGAAAGAAACTATCCCCCTAATCAGCCCGCATCACAGAGTTCTTACCGGTTGTCCTGGCAAACTCTCTGGCACAGGCTGTGCTGCAGGCTCAGGTTTGCCAAGAACTCGGTAGACAGAGCGCTTGGTCTGTGTCCTTCGAAGTAATCTTTCTTTGTCCATCAGAATATGATCGATCTGAGTCAAGATTGAACGTTCAAAGGCACCAAAACCCTGCAACAACATCAACCAATGTCAGATAATGCAGAAAGCCTGTGCTGAAGGCAGCAGCGCTGGTTTCTCTATCTCCCTGTGTCAGCAGAGAAACAGACAATCCTTTTCCAGGAGTGACTTTCTGTTAAAGGCCAAGTTTGTGAATGGATGGACTTGTTCTCAGGGAAAAAATAAAACAAGTCTTAAACCTATTTCTCTGTACCCGGAGAGTAACTTGTCTTCCTTTAATAATATTTTAGAAACCATTTCTTGGAAGTATTTTGAATTTCCAACATTTGAATACTAGCCAGGGCCCAATTTCTAGAACAGAATATTCTAATAAAGTTAAAATTCTAAGCCTGAATGGTATAAACCCCAAAGGCAAGAGATAAGTACGTTTTCTACAGATATGAGTACTGTTTTATCATGACATCCCTACGAAAGCTGTAGTTCCCAGTTCTTAAATTGTTTTAGTTTGCTACAACCTCTGACATACACACTTGCCTTTCCCAGTTTTCCAGAAGCCAGCTTGGTTTTATCATGCCACTTCTGAAGTGTGCGGTTCCTGTAGCCTGTAAAGTCAGCGAAGCGTTTTGCCATGAAGCTGGGATACTCCTCCATCTCCAGCTTCCTCTTTGGTGGGCCCCTTCTCTGTTTCTTCTTCTCTTCTCCTAGCTCTTCATCTTCACTGGAAATTTCTTCCTCACTACAAAAATAGTAAGCACATTATGACCATGGCAAATTGTTGGGGGAAAAAAATTAAAAAAAAAAAGAACTGGGCTCACACGAAGTCAAAAGCATTCAGGTCTCTCCTGTGCTGTCTTTTTTGTTTGTTTGAAAAGACAGTTCATGAGGGCAATCAAATACTCAAGTAACTTTTCAAATATAAAAATCACTAGTTTCAAACTATAAAAGATAAGCAACTTTTAAAAATAAAAAGAGGTTGTAAAAACAATGAAAATGTCCATGAACCAGGTCAATACTGCTACAAGAGGGTCTTAAAAAAATTAAACATATAAGCTAGGCACAGTGGCACATGCCTGTGATCCCAGCTACTTGGGATGCTGAGGCTAGGAATCACTTGTGTCCGCAGGCTTGAGACTACCCCAGGCAACATAGTGAGACCTAGTCTCTAAAAGAAAAGTAATAATAAATTAAACATTTAATCATACTTGTATGACTTTAATCTCAAAATCAATACAGGAAATGTATCTCCCTGTTACCAATTATTCAGGAAAGCTGAGTTAAAATATTAGTCAAACCAAATGAGAGAAGCTGACTTAAAAAAAAAAATAAAATCAGTTGCATTCATTGGATTACTGGACCCAACATATGTCCATTTTTATCCTTCCAACTAATTCAGAAGAAAAGAAAGGTGCAAAGGATAAGCCCAAGGCAAAACAGTAAGCAGGTCCCAAGTGCCACAGGCTGAAATCAAATGTGATGATTTCAGAAAAGCAAAAGGCTTATTCTGTTGTTTGCTGAAAATGACTCACCCTTCAAAATCACTGCCTATCACTAAAAGGAGATGGTGTGACCAATAATTCCATGCTGTGAGTACAAAGTGCTTCCAAAACATTAATTAAACATTATTAATAAACTGTGCTTTCATCTACTAATTTCACTAATTCTAAAAAGAAGCAGGCAAGTCTTTTGCTTAAACCCATGAAGAGAATCAGATACAACTAAGTATAAAAATTCCAAACCTAAGTCCCAGTTTATGTGCCATTCTAACCATTAATTAAACCTAAGAGGCCCTTTCTATTTTATTGATCAGACTAAGTCTGATAGCAGACTTGGCTTTCTTTTTCATAAATGATGGAAAGCTATTCAAATAAAATAAGCAACTCCACTCACTCCTTACCTTTCCACTTTAGCTTTTGTCCCATCTACAAGGTATCTCGTGTCTGGATATTGGAAAAGCAACTCTTCCTGCAGATCTACCAAGGACCTCAGCAATGCTTTAAGTGCTTTATGACCTGGAAATAAAGCAAAGAAGGAACACTTCATTACATACAATTTTTCAAAAACAGACAATGCCTGTAACCCAAGCAGTTCTGGCAGGGAGGGCACAAGTTACACAGAGACTAAGAACTCTCAGAAACACAGAAATCCCAAAAAGAAAATAACCCTATTTCACAGGGTGGTTGTGAGTAATAATCAACATGTAATGTGCTTTAAAACATGCAATAAGTTGAGATTTATTAAATTTAGTAAGTTTGACAAAACTTCTCTGCCTGTCATCATAATCAATTTTTCCCCCTTTGGTGTTAGTTTCTTAGGTATTTTTCTACAGGTTACCTGCCAATTCTGGATTATCAATCAACTCTAAGCAATTTCTTCTCCTAAGGAGCATAACTTAGTCCTGGGATGCCTATGACCACTTGCCTAAGATCTCATTAGCCTCAGGTTTAAGCTATCGTCATTCATTCAGTCTCTGAACAATCTTATGGAAAGTTCCTATTCATGTATGAAAGCCCAAGTTAATGACTTAGTGTTTGCAGTACAGAATTGTGTGTTAGCACACGAAGAATATGTTCTCCTCATATGCAACAGGTCAGGTTAAGAACTCTCAAAATAAAAAAGAGTCCTCTGAGAACTCAACTCACCTTTTCCAGCACAATCCTACTAAAGGGGCAAACAGACATCAATAATCACTAGTTATATGTTGACAGCACTCAGACATCTCTCCTATAATCAAACATTCACATTTCCAGCAATTTCAGAAAATCCTCACTTGGCTGCTCCATCACGCTTTTAAATATACCATGTCAGAAAAAGCACTTTTTTTCTTTCTACCTAATATTTCTCCCTTGTCTGATTTTCTCTTCTCTGTTTAATGCATTTTCATAGGAGGTGACTGACACTTTGGTGCCCATATTCTATACATTTAATCTGTTGCTACATTCTATAGTTTCCAGTCTCTTCCTTAAGCTATGGTGATCTTCTCATAAGCATAGCTACATATATTTAATAATCTCTACAACTACTTTTATTTTAAATTCCACAACTCCAGTCAATATAAACTTCAGTTTAAGTGAGTTTTACAAATCATATTCTATCTTTTCTGCTTCCATAATGCAAGCATGAGTGGCTTCCTCACTAGTTTATGCCACTAAATGGGATACCAATATGCGTTAAATAGGTTCTCCAAATAGATCTATTGCATTTTATTTATTTATTTACTTATTTATTTAGAGAGTAGGTCTCTCTATGTTGCCCGGGGAATCACAGACTCATGTTACCCGAAGCACCATGGACTCAAGTGATCCCCAGCCTCAGCCTCCCAGGTAACTGGGATTACAGGCATATGCCACCACACCCAGCTATTTTTTGAGACTAGGTCTTGCTATGTTGCCCCAGACAGGTCTTGAACCCACAGACTCAAGCGATTCCTAGCCTCAGCATCCCTCCCTAGGCTGGGATTAAAGACACGTGCCACTGTGCCTGGCTAGATCTATAGCATTCTATTTCAACAGAAGGCTAAGGGCTAGTCCACCTTCAGACTGGTCAGATGAAACTCAATGACTCAGTAACTACCCAGCATTCCTTTAAATAAGACTATATAGCCGGGCATAGTGGCTTGTGCCTGTAAGGCTTCAGCCTATGAAGTGGCCGGGGCTAGGGATCACGGTTTGAGTCCCGCTTTGGGTCCGTAGCGAGACCTAGTTCCAAAACAATAGCTGGGCATGGTGGTGTGCACCTGTAATCCCAGCTACCTGGGAAGCTGAGGCTGGGGATTGCATGAGTCTGCGGTACCCCGGACAACATGAGCCTGCGGTTCCATGGGCAAAAGTAGCGAGACCTAATCTGAATGAATGAATGAGTGAATGAATAAGACTATATAAACTAAACTTCTTTGTTTAAAACAACTTAAGATTCATGATCATACTTTTCCCAAATTCAGTACTTTTTTCCCATCCCACCCCAAATTCTATATTCTAATCCTTTCATAATTAGTCTGCATCCACACCATGTGGGAGGATCTGCAATATGTAAATATTAACTTAAAAATACAAAATGCTTGTGTACAAAATCAATATACTCAACCTCTTGTTCTGAATCTTAAAAAACTTAACTCATTGAATAGTTTCATTTACTACACATTAACATAAATGTTTAGATGAAAGTAGTTATATTAGTATGAAAGAATAAATTCAGTGAGAAGAGCTGAAAAATAATAAAATTTTTAATTAAAATATTCTTTCTGCCAAATAAGGAGATAAAAAATTTGTTCTCCTGAAAAAGGCAAAAGTGATACAAAATTATTTTTACCTATTAGCTTTTGGGAAATAGATTAAGTATAAACAAGATAAGAAGTAGGCAAGAAGAAAAAAAAGTACATAGAACAATGTAAAATGTAAGAAAAAAATTAAAGAAATGAGGAAAGCAAAGTATAAAAATAACTACAAATATTAAAAACACTGAGTTATAAAAAGATAGCCCAGTAGCTAAGGTTCTAAAAGTGTAACTGTAGCAAGAACTTTAATGGAAAGACACTTGGAAGTCCATGAACACAACAATCTCATCCCATCCAAATTCTACAGAAGTATTAACTGTTGCTTTTACCTACTTTTCTAGAATTTGTGACCTCTAGATACTGTGGGAAAACAAAAAGACAAAATGTAATCACAAGTCAATTTTGCATTTACAAAGCAGTTCTCAAAATTCCCAGGGCCAGATATTCCCAAAGGTTGGGAATATTAAGCTAAATGAAATATGACAGCTGCAAAGATATAAAAATTACATAATTACACTTATGTAAGGTATCAAAATTAGTCAAATTCATGAAAACAAAAAGAGAACAGTGGTAAACAGAGACAGGAAAGGTAGAAATAGGGGCTTTTTTTTTTGAGACTAGGGTCTCACTATTTTTGCCTGTGGAACCTCAGGCTCACGTTGCCCAGGGTAATACAGATTCAAGCAATCCCCAGCCTCAGCTTCCCAGGTAGCTGGGATTACAGGTGCGCGCCACCTCGCCCAGCTATTTTTTTGGAACCAGGTCTTGCTATGTTGCCCCAAGCAGGACTCGAACTGCGATTCCCAATTCCGGCCGCACCTTCCTAGTCTGCTATCTACAGGCCTGCAACACCAAGCCCAGCCAGGGGCTTATTATTTAATGAATTCAGAGGTTCCGCTTAAAAAGACAAAAAAATTCTAGGGGTGGACAGTGGTGCTGGTTGTACAATAATGTGAATTTATTTAGTGATACTGAATTGTTCACTTGAAAATGGTCAAAATGGCAAATTTTATCTCATATTTATTTTACTATAATTACTAAAAAACACTGAAGGAAATCCTAAAACCACAATGTAACAGTTTTACCCATCCCAGTCCTTCTCTATACAGAAAAAAATTACCCCTAACCTTCAATCTTGAACACAGCCAAAAAGGACAGGAAAAAAAAGGACAGGACTGAGAATATTACTCAGTCCTAAAAAGGCTGCAACATGATGAACTTTAAGGACATCATACTAAATGACATAAACAGTCACAAAAAAAGATAATTACCATGATTCCACTTGTATGAGTAGAGTCAAGTTCCAAGAGACAGAAAGGAAAATGATGACTGACAGGGCCAGGAGGGGCAAGAACTGGGGAGCTGTTGAATAGTTTCAGTTTTGCAAGATAAAAAAGTTCTAGAGATTGGCTGCATGTGAGTGTATTTAATACTACTGAACTACACACTTAGAAATGGTTAGGATAATAAATTTTAACTTATTTTTTTTTTGCCACAATAAGAAATTACAAAAACTACCTTGATAAGCAAGCTCATGACCTTTCCTTCCTCTGAGTGTGAGACACCATCTAAAATAGAAGTCAAGTGTCACATAGGGAAGAAGCTGCAAAGCATTCTATAATGTTTATAGCTGTTTGCCCCCAACAAGCAAGTCATAATTTGACTGGAACATGTAGCATAACCAAGAACTGTGAAAAGAGCCAAAAAAGACTACTTTTAAGGACCACTTTCAAGTAGCTATACAAGTCTTTTTATTTTGTTCAAGTCAGTTTAGAAAAATCCATTGCAGATATATTAGACAGCATATCAATCCAACAAGAAAGCAGAGAGCCAATATCAGTAAATCAAAGTGTGCCTTTCTGTTAATACTCTCTCATATGTTCTCATTTTATACACCCCTTCACCCAGTCAGAAAGTAGCCCTGAAGTATTTAAGCTCCATTCAGGGATAGCACCACCATGCATCAAAGTGTCAAGAGACATACCAGAGATGAAATCTGCAATTCTGGGTTTCTAACTACCTCCTCATCAACCCCCTCCCCCAAGTGTTTATCAAAGTAAAGTGGCCAACACATGGACAACTTCCTGTAAAGAGATTTAGAAAACAAAAATAAATTTTCATTTCTTTGCAATATCAGGACCCTATCTCCTCAGATTTTACATAAAACCTGAAGAGACAACAGACAATTCTAAGCTGAAAGAATGTGGAAGGCATCCTCAAAACCAGAGTTGACCAAAGGTTCAAATCCAGCAGTGAATTTTTTGCAGCAAAAATAAAACAAAACCCAAAACTCTCTTTGCATCATCCATACAGAGCAGAATTCTATTTCTTCAGTGCTAAGCATAACAAAGAGAATGGAATGGACAGTTTCTAATCCACTCTAGTCCCCCCCCCCCCCAATTTCAGAGTTAAAAGTTAAGAAAAGCAACAGAGGTATTCATACACTTTCTCCCTCTCCCTTTTGGTATGTGGCCACGAAACAAACGAAGACTGTCAAGGATATATATGTTTATCTTGTCCTACATAGTCTATTTCCAGAAACCTTTTTCGTAAGGGGAGAATAAGAACACATGCCTCACCATATTACCAAGATTCAACCTAAGCATGTGGGCACCAGCTTTAGAAATGAATTTCCAAGTTGAAAATAAACGGAAAGAGCACTTTACTAAGGGTCAGGAGCCCTGCATTCTGACTGACACTATCACTAACTAGTCATGTTATACTGAGTGGGCCAATTTGATCTCTTTAAGTCTCAATTTTCTCATCTATAAAAATGTAGGTAATCCTTTGTCAGTTTATTTCACAAAAATAAGGTGAAAAATTATAAATGTTTTTCTATTTATTAAGATATTTTTGCCAATTTAAAAATACTATAGAAATAGCAAGTATATTACTATCAAAAAGTCATCTTTTACATGGTAAAAATCTTAAATTCCGCTTGTTCTGATCTCCACTGCTAGGATTAAACTAGTATTCCCAGCCTCCTATGTTAAGTATTCATTTACATGCTACTCATATGCAAGCATTCTATATATAAAATGTCACCAATCTAAAAGCCATTTTCACCTAACAGCTTTATTTTTTTTCCCTCTGATTCATCTAGGTTGTTCAACATAAACAAAATTGTAGGCAGAGAATAAGTTTGGACATGGGCACAGAGTCCATTAATTAGATTATAAACCAATAAGTAAAACTTCTGGCACAGGGATGGAAGGAGAATAGGAAGACAGAATGCATAATGTAAGATAAAGTTTACCTTATTCATTTTTAAATATCTATACAGCTATTCTTTAACATAAATATGCAAACATACAATTATTTATAGACAAGTATACATAAACCCTCACAGTCCTATTACTCCAGATAAATACATTGAACTAGAATGTACAGATTACAAGAGCATTTTTTTTTCTCCTTCAAAAGTAACTCTAGAACTAGAGCTAAACTATAGGTCAAAATGACACACGATATATTGGCCTGAGAACAATACTTTTCATTCAAATCCACACAAGCCTGCCACTTGCACTAGTCATCCCCGGCAATTAATCCCCCAAGAAAGACGTTTGATTAAATCTTTTCAAGCAAATCCTTTGCTTTGCTTTTGTTAGTTCACTTCTTGTCAACATCTATTAAAATATGCCTTTAATTCTCCCACAATCTTAAAAAACACCGATTCCACTGTCTTCAACTTTAATCAACTGTATGGCCGGCATTTTTCATTTCATAATAATGTGCTGCTTGGAATTCAAGAGGCAGGCTCAGCATCAATCATCTGGTAAGAATTTTTCCACTGCAATAAATATGCAAATGAGGAGAGCCAGTCAGTCGTATTTCAGGCCCGACTTGCTAGTGTTTTAAAAAAGACACAAATTTATTAATTGCCGGTGGCCAGAGGAATCCTATTACTTTGGGCATTGATTACAAAGCTGTGTGAGTGATTATTGTGCAACTCGCGGGCTACCCAGGCATGAGGAAAAATTATTAAAGCAAGGCAGAGATTATCAACTCAGAATAACAATAAGCCTTAACATTTAGGCCCTAACTTCTTCAACAAAGAATTACGTGAAGGCTCCACTGTATCATAATTCCGAATTCTGTCACTATTACTGTTTGGGCTTGTTCTATATTCCCCAAGCAGAATGGCATTTCCAGTAAGAAAGCATACTGCAAGTTACAAATTCCTTAACTTCAACCATATGAATGAGTTTGCTATCATTTCCGATGTGTGTGCAATTTGCATTTTTATATATACATGTATGTATACACATATACAGGTATGTGTACACATTCCCAGGCTCAGCTAGCTGGAAGTGCTATGAGGACTGTGGTTTTCGCTGCAAGAGTACAAAGGGTCCTGTCCCAGATCCTTGGTTGGTAATGTGGACAAAAAGCAGAATTTTTTAATGGCACACCAGGACAAATGGTGTTCTTTATGTAACCTCCAGGATAACTTCTCAAAGCAGAGCATGGGGACTTATATTCCAAAATCGTGTCAGCTAAACCGAAAGCAGACTAGGGTTTTCATACCTCCGAGGACACCACAGTAGAAGGCATGCAATCTACGGAAAAGTCTACAGAGGAAAAGGTCTGATAGGCTAATTCTGAATGCAAAGTGTTTTTTGTGAGAATATTCAACCCAAGACATATTAAATCAAATGAAAAAGAGGACTCAGTGGACAAAACTTGTTTTTTCCTCTTAAGAGAATAATGTGGGGAATTGGAGGAGTAAGTGGAAGTTGAAATAAAGGAGAGATGAGACAAATGATAAAATACATTGGGCGAGCCCCACACAGAAAGAAACAAAAGGAAAAAAATCTTTAACATTTAACATTACTGCCAAACTAAGTAACATGATAGATAGTGTGCATTTGAGTTCTGTGGAGGGACATCCCACTCAAGCTGTAATTCCTGACCAGGCATGAATTTATAAGGAAGGGAAAAGAACTGCAGAATTTCTGAGGTTTCCCTGAATACTCTCTCAAATACCTTGATGAAGTGTGTCAATAAATCCTTAAAAAGCCCTATAGGACACAGCAATCTAACTGATCAATGTACTCCCCGAAATCCACTAGTAGTTACCTTCCACTTCACAGTTCATAGACAACCTCCACTGCTTCAGAGTACTTTCCCTAAAAAGGGAAATTAATTTTTCCCATTCAAACAAAAGCAGTAAATGTTCAGAATACAAGGTACTTAAAACTCAAGTTTATTTACATGTAATTGTTTAAACTAACAGTAGTTAACTAGGGCAGGTGGGGATACTCTCACTTTTATTTGATACACTTTTAAACTGTCTGAATATTTTATAAGCATATATTTCTTCTATAATTTAAAAATATTAAAATTTTAAAGTAAACTCTGAAGTAAGGAACTTATTAAAAAATAAAATTAGGCCTACAATCCAAGTAACCCTCTCTTTTTCATATAAAATAGTCTGATCCTTTTCCATTAGAAAGCCTTTAAATAAGCATTGTTTTAGGCAGTGAAACTGTCCTTAAACAAATGCCCAAATTCTCTACACTATGTGGATATGAAAACACGGATGCAGAATCAATCACTCTTGTCTATGTATCATTCACATCATCGCTCTAAGCACTTACATTGTACTGAGAGGCTCATTTCAATGTTGTAAGCTGCTTGAAGGTAGAGACTTCATCCTATCTATCACTCTAGAATCCAGTACATCACCTGAGCTATAAAAAGTATGCCACAAATATTTTGATTACAGAGAAATGCTTAAGTCACATGGCAGAACATGTAACTAACTTCACTATCATTTCCAAATCTAAATACTGACAAGCACATAAAAATATGGGCTCCATATTTGCTACCTCTGATAAGTATGTACCGTCAACAAACTGACTTTTAACAGCAACATAGTAATCAAACTTAATCAAACTTTTTCCTTAATCAAAATATCATACCATCTATAAGATGTATAGACCATGCTGACTATACAAGTCTCAAGATTGTTTTTTCAGATTTAAGAATTTATAAATGTTACGGTGCATTATCATGAAGACTTAGGAATTACCACTTGGCTAAAATGAAGCTCAGAAAATAAAAGGATTTTTATTTTATGTTTTCTTAAATATTAGTAAGACTAGCACGGCTTATTTGCCAGTCTGAAATGACTGCATTCATGTAAAAACACTTAAAATGATTTTATGCTTTAAATGTGGTTTACCTATCTCCATACCATACTTTGACATCTTTAAAGCAGGGACTATGAACTATTTATCCTGGTATGCCTGGCGCTAGCAAATAAAAGATTCCATGTTGTTGAATGAATAACCAAAGGGAAATTACATCCTAATATTTTTCTGGCATATGCTTTTTATATGTGCATTTCAAGTCTTCAAAGAACTAACTGTAAAGATAGCACTAGTATTTACCTACATAATGCTTTTAAGCAGAGGGAAATAAATACTATAGTTATAGAGCTAGAGCCTAAGAAAAAACTGCACTATCATTAGGAAGATGAATTCTTAACATTTATGGAGGACCTGTTAAGTAGTAGGTGTTAACGTAAGCACTTTACATGTACGGACTCATTTAAATCCTTCTTCAATTCTTTGAGGTAAGTTCTATTATTATATCACCATTATACAGATGAAGAAAATAAACCATTACAAACTTTTTTTTTAAATGTACCTTTTTGCATTCTCTAGATCAATGCCTCCTTATGGGTTATGCATCAGAAACAAAGTATAACGAAATTTTCAGGTAGTAAAAAGTGACACAACCACTCTCCCTAATACCACTGCATAATAAAACAAACAAGCCCACTAGTGAGATTCATGTCATGTCCAAATTTGATTCCCATATTTGAAGACAAAAGTGGATAAATCAAAAGAAGTCCAATTTATATGAACAGGTACAGTAAGATAAAGCAGTATTTCCTTAATGAAAAACTGTTAAGAAATGATTAATAGTCTCCAAAATTAAGATGGTCAAATAAATCAGAAAAAAATACTTAGCCTCATTTTAAAAGGCACACAAAACAAAGAACACTTAAAAGCAATGGGATATTTTTCTGGTAGCGCTTGATGCTGACAAGACTATAAGGAAAGGTTACTCGCCACATACAACTGATAAGAGTTTAATTAACACAACATATCCAGAAAGCAATCTGGCAAAATGTATCAAAGTTTACACATGCATACCTCTTGACCATACAAAACCACTTCTAGAAATTAATCTTAACAAAATAATCAGATAAGAAAACAGAGAACTAAGTACAAAAACATTATTTTTAGCATTGTTTATAACAGTTAAAAACTGCAAAGATCTTAAGTATCCATTTATCAGGGACTGATTTGTTTAGCCAGTTGTTAAAAAAGAAAATAATATATAGTTCATTTAAATAAACCATAAAAATACTTTTTCAGATAAAATAATTAGAATTTGAAGTAGACATATTAGACTATTATTAGGAACTAATTTTAGGTGAGATGACTATATTATGTAAGAAACATCCTTATTTTTTAGATTCATTTACTGAGGTATTTAAAGATAAAATGGCACAGTGGTTTTAATTTTAAATATCTCACAAAAAAGAAATCAAAACTTTTTTATGGAAAAATACATAAAACTTAAACTTATGCTCATTAACATGGGAAGATGTACAGCATAATCTGAAAATGTATGAATTGATATAAAGTTATCTTAAAGGAGAAACTATTAAGATGGGAAAGAGAACTTTCACAATCCATGATCAGTACTGTTCAGTGGAGGGTGAGAAGCAAGTCAGCACAGTTAGGGGAAAAGAATGTTTTTTTCCTAAAAAAATTTCCTAAAAACAAATTTTATTTTTTATGATTCTTTAAGAAAAGATAGTTGTGATTAAGTAAATAAATATATTTGAGAATATACAAAGAGCTCTTCTGAGGTAGGTATAATTCCCCCCTATCAACAGAAAATCAAACAGAAAACAGATTAAAGTAAAAGCAGGAGAAACAAAGGCGGTCCTAATGTTATCTGACAAGATCATCCATCCCTAGACCTAGCTTGAAAGTTTCTCTGTATGAGTCACAAAAGAATACCAAGGGTCAATAAAAGTAAGGGAAAAAAGTGCACCCTCAATAGACACTGGGAAATATAAGTTTTAAAAAATGCAGAAATAAGCAGAAATTAAATTCTAACCAAGTGACAAAAATGAAACAAAATTATAATACCCAGTGTCGACAAGGGAAAAGGAAATTAATTTTCATATAGAAAAGGTGAGACTGCAAACTGATACAATTTTTCTGGAGGACAGCTTGATGATATGGAAAAAAGCCTTAAAATTTTATCTGTCCCTAGGAAAAGTACTAATTCTATATCTAGAAATCTATTTTGCCAACAAAGTAATCCTGGTTTTGAGTAAAGATCTAGTAGCGATGTTATTTATTGCATTATTTATAAAAATGAAAAACTAGAAACAATACAAATGTCCAACAATAAAGAACTGGTTAAACTAGCCATATGATGGAAAGTCTATGCTGCCATTAAAAATAATGCTGTAGAACAATATTTAATGACATGGAAAAATATTCATGATTTCCGTTAAGTAGGAAAAAAATCAGATTAAAAAACAGAATATGGAATATGGTTCCATTTTTTTCCTAACTACATACCCACAGGGGGGAAAAACAGGAAAAGATATATACCATATGCAAAAAATATTAAAAGTGCTTAACTCTAGCTGCTGGGATTATAAAAGATTATTTCCTTCCCTTCACTTGGCCATTTTCTGATTTTTACATAATGAATAGGAACTACATTTATAATAAGAGGGGGGAAGCCTGTTTATCTATTTGTCTTATTAAAAAATCTGCCTATAGGAAAGTAGCTAGATCAGCTGATCTCAAGGACCCTTCTATCTCTTACTGAAAAAAAAACAGTATATAGGAAAATCAAAGAATACTACTCACCCTCTAAGTCTTTTTTTTTTTTTCTTGAGATATAGGTCTCGCTATTTTTGCCCATGGAACCACAGGTTCTCGTTGCCCGGGGTACCACAGACTCAAGCAATCCCCAGCCTCAGCTTCCCAGGTAGCTGGGATGACAGGCACGCGCCACCATGTCCAGCTATTTTTTTGGAACTAGGTCTCGCTACGGGCCCCAGGCAGGACTCAAACCGCAATCCCTAGCCCCTGCCACTTCATAGGCTGAAGCTTACAGGCACAAGCCACCATGCCCGGCTTAAATCTTCTGTTTTATACAACAAAATCTCTCCTGTCTTTATTCCTTTAAGCTTTGGCATTTATTTCATTTCTTGATTCCTTCACACTTTCTTAAAAAAGAAAAAAAAATAGATATATGCATAGTGACTGAATGGTTGCCAAGAACCACCGTTTACAGAGCTTGGAAAGCAGAACAGATATGAGCTTCCAGGACTATGAGACTTGATTTCCTCATATGTGCTACAGTTATTAGCACCTATTTCACAGGCTGCTGTAAGAACTAAAGGAGACATTTGTAAGGAACTTAATAGAGTATGGGGAGTGGTACACAATTAATTAGAGTGATTTTTATTATTTTTAGAATATATGGTTTCTGATATCATAACCTTAAGTCTTAGAAGTCTTTACTGAGGACACCAAATGCTTTTTTAACTATTAAGTTAAAACACTTGTCTCGTATCTGCCCTTCCCCACCTGAGCACTCATCATTGCTGACATTTAGCATAGATTATGTACCCTTTATAAGACTATCCAAACAGCTTCTCTACCTATGAAAATGTTCTTTGCATAAAATATGAAAAGTTTTAAGAATTCATTTAAAAAGAGTAGAATTTTGAATTTATCTAGAGGCAAAGTAATACAACTGTCCCAAGAAAAATAGAATCTAGTCTTTGAGACTAGACACCAAGCAAAAGCAATCAACTATAAAAAATATGCACTAAAAATTACCAAAGAACTCAAACTAAAATCAAGTGTAGTCCAAGTATTGATAAACTTTCAAAGCAAGTCATATGTGCAAATTTGATGTTACACTATAAATACACTAATGATCATCAAGAAATATGACATAGACTATTACAGCCTGTTTTTTCCTTCACATCATGCTCACTACCTCCTCTCCTTGTCAAACTTCTATTAAAACTTTTTTTTTTTGAGACTAGGTGTCGTTATTTTTGCCCGTGTAACCGCAGGCTCATATTGCCCATGGTACCACAGACTCAAGTGATCTCCAGCCTCAGCTTCCCAAGTAGCTAGGATTACAGGCGTGAACCACCACGCCCAGCTATTTTTTGGGACTAGGTCTCGCAGTGTTGCTCCAGGCAGGACTCGAACCACGATCCCCCGACCCTGCCGCGACTCCATAAACTGTCGCTTACAGGTACGCGCCACCATGCCCGGCAAAACTTCTATTAAAACTTAATGGAAAAATACAGAGTAAAAGAAAATTATACACATTAAAAAATCTATAAGAAGATACCCATGTTTTCTCTGAGAAGCAAGTATGAAGATTTGTGAAAGTGGGAGAACTGCCTTTACAGATCTTCTGTTCTCCCTTCTTTTTTTAGTGAAGAGTTTATATACATTACATAAGACATGAAGATATTTTACACATACAATAACACATAGTATCTTTAATATACTATTTTTAAATTTTACCTTTGCTCTTCCATTATTATAGTGTTTTACCATATATATGTATGTATATAAGCATATATGTATGCATAAATATGTAAACATACACACACACACACACATACAGAGGACGGTAAGCGCATAAGGAAAAATTAAACTAAATACCATGAAACCTCTAGTTAGTTTCATAAGTATCAAAGAAAAACATCTCCACTCTTGAAAAGTGCTTTTCAGCATCTCATAGCATTTCTGAAGACAGACTAGCTACTATTAGGAGAATACACTATGAGGAGGTAAGCATCAGTCCTGGTTAAAACAGCAAAGAACCTGCTGAACCAGTAATCTGATGTCATGTTTCTAAATGCTTTTTACCCCTTCTTATACATCAAGATGGAGACCATCTCTAGCTTAGCTGAGACTTCCAACAAACAGTAGAAGAATGCAGATACCCTGTAAAGTTAATTTATGAGAAAACAACTTAAAAACAGAAAGATTATGAGATTGCTTACGTGACACACACACATAGGAATGTGTCTAAATTTCTCTGGGTTATAAAAAGG
Source organism: Uropsilus gracilis (assembly GCA_004024945.1). Taxonomy (NCBI): domain Eukaryota; kingdom Metazoa; phylum Chordata; class Mammalia; order Eulipotyphla; family Talpidae; genus Uropsilus; species Uropsilus gracilis. The sequence goes on along the minus strand of PVHY01004769.1, from coordinate 2,909 downwards.
GTCCTTCATCTGTCAACATAACTATTATCAAGAAAGAAGAATACATAAAATCTGTGTAAACAGAATTACAGCTCAACACTATCCCACATGCTACAGTCAGCCAAGTGAAACAACCAACAAAAAAACAAATACAAAGCCTGCAGTATGTCTTCCAGGAGAATTTCCCCCTTTAAACAAAGGAATTACTTCTACTCTTCTCCTAATTTGGATCACTTGTTCTTACTTTTGGTACAAATGTATCCCTAAGGAGTTTCAATGAGTTGCAAATTAGTATCACAGTGAAAAGGAAAGAAAGAAAAAGCAGGATTAACTGCAATTGCCACTACAACTGAGAAACTTGCATCTTGCACTTTACCATGTAAATAATGCACAGATCCTGCGGGAACATGCCAAACACCAGGATTCTTAATTAATGGAGCTCTTTAATGTGCAAATCAGGAACAAATTGCAAGTTCTGACTTGCATTGATTATGAAAACATTAATTGAATGAGCAAGACCCTAAGTAAAAGAAAAAGACGGAATCCTAAGTCTTCAAAGAGACCAAAAGAGTAAAAGCTCTGGAAACCAGACAAGTCTGACAGTGTCTAAAATGCAAACCTAAAATTGAGTGCTGCTCAGTAAGTAGTATACAATAATTTTAAAAACAAGAAATAAAAAGCAAACAGTTTAATCAAAAAGCAGTCACTATAAAAGCATCTATTCCACCACATCTTGCATTAAGCAGAAAAATGAGTGTCTACTCCAGAAGCTCAGACACTGCTTTGGGGGAGGGGGGGAGAAGACTTTATATATATACATACTTATATGTATATAGGTATAACAAAACAATGCTGTCTCTTTAAAAAGAAATTCATCCTATATAAATTATAGCCATAAACTTTTCCTGCAGTGCAGCCTAATTAATTCTTGTTCTATACACAAAGGGAAATGCTGGGTGACAAATGGGTGTGAAGCCAGAAAGCTGCCAGGTCTGCAAAACATTTTCTACTTCAATTTATAAGCAATTTTGCAGTAAATCATCAACCAGAACCTGGAATCTCAGGAATCTCTGAGTGTCCAAACCACATTATATCACTTATCAAAGAGAGAAGGAAAAAGAGTTTAAAGACATCTCATTTTTCAGTTCTAACCCACATCAAAATCTAGAAGCTCTATGTAATCTATTATTCTCTTCTGGGTAAGGTTTTAGTACCAAAGATGTATTTTTCAAACAAAAATGACACTACAGGTTGATGTAGCCCATTCCTCCCTCCCTAGAAATACTGTATCATGGATCCATTACCATAAGAAATATTCCCAGAGTTATCTGTGAATAAGCACAAGACTATTTATCCCTCCTCCCTCAATTCAAGCAAAGTGTTCGCAATCAAGTCAAGCTTAAGGGTTCTACAGTGAGCCACCACGGAAAAACAAGTGGGGAAAAACTCTAAGGAAATGAGGCTACGGAAGAGAAAGATAGAAACTTGGAGAAAAAAAAGAAGCAAGAAGGGTTGCCCTGAACCCATCCCCCTAATTTGGATCACTTGTTCTTACTTTTGGTACAATGTATCCCTAAGGAGTTTCAATGAGTTGCGAATTAGTATCACAGTGAAAAGGAAAGAAAGAAAAAGCAGGATTAACTGCAATTGCCACTACAACTGAGAAACTTGCATCTTGCACTTTACCATGTAAATAATGCACAGATCCTGCGCATCTGTGCAGATGCGCAAAGAGGTCCTAACCTCTTTCAGGTACTGACCTTTTGTCTATCTCTTTAATTTTATCTTTCCCAGAATGTCATATAAATGGCATTTTAAACCATATGATCTTTTGAGACATGGCACCTTTTGCTTAACATGACACTTCTGAGATTCATCTACATTTCACCATTTTATCAAGTCTGTTCCTTTATAAAGCTGAGTAAAGTACCGCAATTTGTTTATTCATCTGACTATTTCCTAAAGGACACTTGGGCTAATCCCACTTTTTTGAGAATTATGAGTAAAGCTGCTATAAACATGCATGTACAAGTCTTCGTGTGGCATGTTTTCATTTCTCTACAGCAAATTTCTAAGAGGGGGACTGCTTAGCTGTTTCTATATAAAAGTTAAACATAAACCTAATAATATGACCCAACCATTCCATTCTTAGTTACAACCCAGGAGAAATGAAGGTAGATGTACATACAAAACATGTAAATAAATATTTGTGAGAGCTTATTGGTAACAATCAAAAATTGAAAATCAAATGTGGTATATCCATAAATACTACTCAGCAATAAAAGACAATCAACTATTAACCCATAGAAAAACATGGGTTAATACCAAAACATGCTGAGTGAAAGTGAAATCAAAGGTATGAGTCTATTTATATAAAATTCTAGCACACACAAACTAATCTGTAGTGGTAGAAAGCAGACTAGTGATAGCCTGGAGATGGGAGGAGCAAGAAGAGATTCCAAAGAGGTGAGAAAATGTCTAGGGATGAGAAATCTGTTCATTACCTCAATTCTAGTAATGGCCTCATGGGTGTATACAGAATAATATTGTACAACTGCTGCTAAGAGGTGGAGTAAGGTGAGGACTGAAAATGGATCGTTTAATTCAGCAATATGTTAGGCATCTGGTGGCCTGGGTGAGAAGTTTTGGTGGATACAAGCTTGACTGGAATGGGTTCATGAGAGAATGGTAAAAGGAGACACGAGATAGTGAGTATAGACAATTCTTTCCAGGGATGTTCCTTGAAAAGGAAGCAGAGAAATGGAGCAGATAAGCAGTTTATTGTATGTCAATTATACTTCAATAAATCAGGCTTTTATCACCGGGTGCGGTAGCATGCCTATAATCCCAGCTATTTGGGAGGTGGAGGCTAGGAATCACTTGAGTCTGCAGGTTCCAGACTATCCTAGTCTCTCCAAAAAAAAAAAAAA
>PVHY01004768.1:0-90261 GCA_004024945.1 Uropsilus gracilis | reverse complement strand
AGATGGCGCCCCTTTGCCCCTCCAAACCTGCAGGCACCCTGCAAAGCCTAGTCCTTCCCCAGCATCTTTTCTTGGTTTCTTCTCTCTCCAGTATTCCAAGCTGCTCCGCTTCTCCAAGGTTCTTCAAACTTCTTTCACAATTGCTAATGCACAAATCAGCTTTCCAAATCCCTGGCCATCTCCAGGTACCAGTTCACTATGCCACCCTGCTGTGGTGTCACACTCTCCACACCAGATACTCTTCTGCTGGCCACCATGGCTCCTTGCCACCACCAGCTCACTCTTCCAGGGGGTTTCCCCAGCCAGACCACATGGTCCTGTTCCCTCACTCTACCATTCTCATCTCTCTTTTCTCTCCTTTCCTCACTCCTTCATTTTATCTCCACCCTTTCTCCCTGTTTTTCATTTCCTCTCTCACACAGGGGGCTTTCTCTTAGATTCCACCCACCAGGGTATTCTGGCACCAATACAATTTTTAACTGCGTCACTCACAATCCTCTATCTCTATCACGAGGGAAATGTATTCATCACACAGTGAGCAATGAGGAAGAAACAGTGAAGAGCAGTTGGAGGCAGGCAAAGCATGATGTCCCCCCCTCAGCCACCATAACCAGGAAGTGTGCTCAGCAGCTGATGGGATCAGCTTTATGGGGGTTTTCTAAAGGCACCAAATGCAGACAGTGTGTCAGTTTTTCCAAATACCATCTCCTTTCAAACGATATAATTTTATTTTTTCTCTGATCTGCCATCCTGAAAATAAAGACTTCTCATGTACTAACCTTCAAGGTATTTTTTAAACCTGATTAATCAAAAGAAAGGGAAATAAAAGTGAAAACAGTTGGAAAGTCAGCATTGGACAATTGGAAGCCAATATTCAACCGGTGAAGCGTTGTCTTAAATATAGGTCCTTAACTCAAGGGGTTAGAATCAGAATTTTCAGTATTTATTACCTTATTTTTTCATGGAAAGTGAATTTCACCACTTTTTGATCCTGCTTTATTTTCTACTGAAATTTAATTTTTTTATTTTTTCATGAATCACCTTTGACTTAAATACCTCATTAAAATTACCTTGACAATTCCTATTACTTCTACTCAGAGTCACTGTCAAGTTCTTTCCTTTTGCTCAGATGTTTTTCTTTACTCTGCATTTAAAAACCCTGAAGAGATGATACTTTCTTTCAAGACAGCATGTAGTTGATGAATCACAGTATTTGAGTGTTTTATATTTTCCTTGTACCTATAGGTAAATAAATAAAGTTTCCATGCAGCCTTCAAAATTCCACACAGGATATCACAAAACTCAGACCTCTGAGAACCTTTCAGAAAGTATCCAAGGTGCATGCAACAAGTTTGAAAAGAGTCTCAGATGATGGATGCTAGCATTATATTAACTCCAAATATATCTAGATCCAGTCTACTCTGAAATGTTAGGGGCAAAGTAAAGGAAGGCACAAATACCCTACTTGATGATTTTTTCTACAGCAAAAAAATCTACATTCATGATCAAGGCAATATAAAATCATAAAACTGTGAAAGGACATCTTACATTATTCATTCACACCAGATATACACCAGGCTTCCTAGCAGTTGGAAATATTTTGTCCTTAAAACATCACATTTGGAACTTATTTTTTAATTTTTCATTTTAGATTTACAGAAAAATCAAAGTGCAAAGAATTCCCAAGTGACCCAAATGTTAACATCAGCTTTGTTTTTTTCCTCTATAAGTGTGTGTTGATCTCTGTGTAAATATGTATATGTATTTTTTCTTGAGAAAAAATTGAGAAAGAATTGCACATACCTTGCCCCTTTATAGTTACATACTTTAAAAGTATGGAACATAAATATGCAAAATATTATGTATTCCCAGAACTGCAAAACCATAGTTTCTAATTCAGGACACAGTGCACAGTGATATATAAATAATTATTGAATAATTTCCAAGGAGAAGTTAATGTTGCCTGCATAAAAGTGAAAACCCTAACACTGATAGCAGAAGTCAGCCAGACTGAGCCTCAGATTACTCATCTGCAAATAGAGAAGATCACAGTATTTACTGCATGAATTGTAAAGGTCAAAGGCACTCATATTTCTCAAGTGCTGGAACAGTGTCTTCTCTTAGTGAGTGCTCTGTATGCTTTTGTTAAAATGAACCGTGTCTAACAGCAAAAATGAGAAAAACCTTGCTTTTCCCCTAGCACAGGAATGGATAATAATTTTGGACTCTTGTAGCCTGGAGAGTCATGCATCCTTTACAAACCAGATTTGTAAAACCAGATTTAAGAATATGGAAATAAAGGTGTACAATGAAATTACATACAAAAATCATAGCCTATAGAATTATAGACAGCATATCTTAAATGGGACAGATTCATGGATTGGAAGAAGGGATGACAGAAATGAAGAATAGTCCCTATGATTTTGCAAGAGTTTCTAGGTGAAGGATAGTTTCATTTGTTGTGATGGGGAAGATTGAGGCAGAGAGGAGCCAGTGGGAGGAGGAAAATGATGTCAGGATGTCTTTGAGTCAACCAGGTGAAATGCCAAGATAATAGTTGATGCATAAGTTGGAGTTGTTGGCAAAATTGGGGTGAGAGATGAGAGATTTGGGGATGTTCAAAATGGCCACCTCACGTAGAGTTTATTAGCTCAAAAAGGGAGAGTCTGAAGACAAAGAACAGTCTTCAAACAGTGCTGAGTACTCTGAAAACAAGTGTTTGGAACATGATCATCCCATCCCAAAGTTCCCCCACAGCAGGAGATTATTACTTGACCATAAAAGCATGAGTTTAAAATTCACAATGAAGTATTCAACATATCCTGATTTGGGTTTTTTTTGTTGTTGTTTTTTGTTGGTTTTTTGTTTTGTTTTGTTGGTCTCTAAAAATACAGTCAAATGAATAGATCTGAGTGTACTTTTAAAACCTAGGTGTTTATCCCATTTCTCAACTGTTTTTTTTAATTCATTTTGACAGAAGTATGCATTATTAAAATAGCTCAGAATAGCTTTTGAGTTTCAAATTTCATATAACTCCTGCTATTATAGCAATTTTACACTGAGTAGAAAACCTATCAGTCAAGAAAACCCAACAATAATAATGTTTCTCATTTAAAACACCTTACCCTTCAAGGATGTTGACTACATAATTTTCTGTTTATTTTTTATAGAATTATTGATTTGGATTAACATGTCCTTCTTAATCATTTCTTTTAAAATCTTGGGAAAACCAGATGAAAATCATAGCATTTTTTTAAACAAGCTAGAGTTTCAAGTTGAAAAATATGTAAGAAGAATAAATTAGAAAGTGGGCTAGCTTATGAGACCAACAGAGAATGGCTGTTTTAGTTTGGAGCATCTGCATTTGTGTTCCTCTCTTTGATATTAATGAGACAGGTTCACCCAAAAGCTATATGAGGGAATGAGAAAACACTAAGGGAATTTTTGACTGTTCATAGATGGAGAGTGGATAGTTCATGTTGGAAAAACACAATAGATGGTCCGTAACATCTTTCATGATGATGGGATTTAATTGAACTATCTACAGGCATTTAATATATACTTGCTAAAAGCATCTTAAAGGGTGGTAAGATAGAAGAAAGTTTCCTTCTTGCTAGATGAAGCCCTGGGTTTGGCTCCATATAATCACTCAACAGTCACCTGTCACAGTTATTTGGGCAGTTCTAAGAGTCTCGCACGTGAATCCTTCTGAACAAGGCCCCTTGCCCATGTAGAGCTGTGGCCTGTGGCTGGATAAATGAGTTGTGGGGCTCTCCTAGACCTTCTGAGATATTTAGCTGCAATTCATTTTGTGCCACATGATGCCCGTAACTGTCCCCAGTTGTAACAACCAAATGTCCCTTAAGGTTGTCCCTTCACTGGAAGAGTCGTCATCAGGAAGGGAGCAAAAGTATATCCAGATGGAAATCTTATTCTAACATTTCCCAAACTTTAGCCTAAAGTCACCCTGAGACCTTCCCCCTTTGCACATGCCCTTTGAAGAAGCACCTGGCCCCTGCACAGACCCTGAGAAACATGGACTCCACTTCCCCTAGATAACCGCAGTTCACCTTTAGCCCAGTGGAGGCAGGACTGAAAATGAAAGGTTCACGACACATCAAAAGCAGTCCAGGATCCCCGTCTACCTAGGTTGTCATCAATTACTTTGTCTCTTCCACCACGTAGAATCTGACACCCTTGGTCTTTCCAGCCACCCATTTCTGGGTTGAGAGATCTTGAGGTTCATTGTATTTTCTCTTTTTATTAAATATATTGCACTTTTAAAAGTAGATAATTTGAAAGCAAATCTACTCTGCCTTCTTCACTTTCTATTACATCCTGACAGACTCCACTCTTCGTCAGTTGATTACACTCTTAGTTACCATACTTTAGACAATAAATAGCTCAGTAGTCTGAGTCAATTCACTTGGGTCCAGTATACCTTTTGCAGGCAGTTTTGAGTTCTGTTCTAAACTTATAAGGGTTCTTCACTATCTCCTTCTCTGATTTGCTCTGGTAAACTACCCTACCTATGCCATAGCTCATTGCCCGTCATTGTGAGGACCTGTCATTTTTGAGAATGACCATAGGTTTGAACTTCTCCAGACACTCTTTCAAATAATCTCAGGGCTTTACAGGGGAGTTCAGAAGCTCTTTTCTTTTAGATTACCTCTGCTGAGCAATTCTCTGAGGTGTTGTTCTGGGTACCTTAGTACACTCATTCTGTCCCTTCAGAACCTCACTTGACAGATCTGCTTGACCAGGTAGCCATGGCCCTTGTATTCTCAAGTTCACCACTTCACCACTTCTGGTATAGTACCTGGGTAGTGTCCCAAGTGGAGGAAAGAAACACTGGAACACTGGACCACTTGATTCCACTCACCACGATGTGGCATCTGCTTTACTCTCTTCAAGTTAGATGGAGTGCTAAGGGCTGAGAAATGTTGGTGTCTGAGATTCTCTGAGAAATAGAAAACACCAGTTTGGGGAGTGCTAGAGGGTAACTAATAGTGCTTCTGTCAAGTTGAACTTGAGCAAGGTGTGAGGAGAGGGAACAGGAGGGAGGAAGTTGTGAGTTCAATACTCTGTTATGTGTTTTAGTAAATTGATATTCTCAGACAAGCTGTTCTTTGTTTCTGTATGCTTTTAAGACAATTTCTAGAGAGTTGAAATCTTTGCTTTGATAGTTATTGCCAAGGTTGCTCGTTTCACCAGGTAATCGCTCTGGACACTATCAGAATTCCCAAGGCTGTTACCCCAGACCTGAGTTCACTGCTGTTTCTAATTTCCAGTCCCTCTCACTCCATATTATCTCCCAGGTCCTTGTATGTCTGAGCTTGTGACCCTGTCAGGTTTGTAACTGAAGTCTGGAGTCTCATGACTTTGCTTAAGGTGAGTTAATTACTTTTAGCATTCAACCCTATTGAGGGTAAAGTCGACAACTTCTGTGAAATCTACTCTAAGGAAAAGCACCTTATTTCTGTGCAAGTGATGAACATTTGTAGAGTAAATATTTCCTTGGGAGAGAAAAGATTAATTCCTTGTCATGCAGGGACTTCAACTTCAGAAGATGCTTTTGTTAAATCTATCCTGACAGATTTTAACAGATAGATTCAATGGCTTGGGTAGACTCTAAAAGGAATTAAATCACATTTTTTAAAGCCCTAAGGAATATAATTTCAAAATTAGCCCAGATAAGAAGCTGAAGTGTCCCCCTTTGATACTACATGAGTTGACTGAAAATCTTAGATATTAAAGGAGATAAGGCAAAGAATGATAAATGCCAAATTGCTAAATGTAATTCATTGGAGTACTAATTGCACCATAGGCCTAATTGTCTATTTACACAGCTCATTTCTTCCAGAATAATCCTGTTTTCAACCTACAAGTGAATTTATGTGTCCTTAAATCCACCAAAATCTTTGCATATTTTCAACCAGAAATCTATGGATACAAGATTCATGCCAAAGAAAATTCTCCAGTCACTGCAATTTTTGTCTAATAGAATTGATAAATCATAGGAGGTAGGTACAGGCTAAAATAAAAAAACCTGATCCTAAAATTAAGGGTCATCATTTTTTATCAGCACAAATCTCTATGCACCTCAAACTATGTGAACTCCAAAGTCCCAATTAGAACACTCTTTGCAGATGCTTATTCATTGTTCTTGACAATACAGTGTTGGAACAAAGTGATATTTTGCTTAATTAGTGAGAACAGCAACATTTTCCTGCATTTTTTACACTGACCTTCAGGGTACTGTTCTGTTAACTCAGCAGATTACTATTGTTCTAATGCTTTGTCTGTGAAAATAGATTCTGCCTGAATTAGCTAAAGACTAGGCAAAAGAAGTAGAATGTATTTTTGGTTTACCTTAGTAACTTAAAGAGAGTTTATCAATCAAGGCCACAGGGTTTGAACTAACCTTATGATAGCTCAATGTCATTTTTCTGTCTTCAGTAAGTTTGTCTGCAAATAAATGCCCTTTTCCTCTGTCTGCCATAACCCTTTCTCACTCTTCATGAACGCAAACACTTCTGTGATACGAAGAAGAGTTAACCGAATGCAGAACAGCAAAATATTGAACTTGAGCCCTGTTCATGTGCCTGCAAACTGAAAGGGGGAATTAATTTCCTCAGGAAAAGGCCACTTGGGTTTTAGTTTATGAAAGTTTTTCAAACTTAATTAACAGTAACTATTTCAGAGATGGCCTAATGCAAAGCTCCATAGGACATTTAAGATGATAAAGAAATAATGAATTCCTGCAGAGCATGCAAATGTACATCATAGCACTTGACTGAAAGCAAAGCCCAAGAAAACCTGAGTGATTTATAACAAGCAATATTTACATATGAACATATTGGATGTTTTTAATCTTCATTGTTGGATAATTACAGGAAAAATTCACATAGACTAAATTCCCTTCAAATTACTTCTACAACTGATCTCTTTTGTAGATTATTATCAAGGCTTGTTTAGGATTTTTAATGTTAATACTAATTAATCTCAGGAAGCAATATGATATCTCATATGCCCATGCAACATGAAACAGATGTGAATTTGCCAACTAATTGCTGGAGGTTACAGAAAGCTGACTAGCCGTGCCTCATTCTATACATTGCATTCAGTGATGTGAGCTGCTAAGATGCCAACACTGTCCATTGCTTTACTTAGGGCTGGAAATGTGACACAGGACTAAAAGGAGACAATACAGCTTAAACACTGCTGTCTTTTGTCTATAAAGAAGTAACTTTACTATATTAATGATAGAAATCTTAATTGTATTACCTATCCTAAGAAAAGTAATCACTTTTCTAATAAGTACACAGAGAAATTATATCATAGAGGTAGTTCACACAGCTACAAGATATCTTCAAGCTCTTCCATTCCAAACTTAGATGACTTTGTGAATCCTTTCAATATAAGAACTTGTATTTATTGAAAACTTCTGGTCGACCAGGATCTCTGCTCAGACGGTTTCATTAATTCTGACATCTTTTCGGGATAAGGAGGAGTATTTTCTCCAGGCAATGCCACCTTGGGTGATAAAGTCAAGTCACATTGTTGTAGCATTGATTTTTGTAGAGTAGTGGTTGGCAAGGTAGAGTCCTCAGACTAAATTTCTCAAACTGCCTGTTTTGTGAGTTAAATTTCACTGGGACAAAGTCATCTATCTTATTCCTTGTTTTCCTGGATTTCCTCCCCACCATCAAGAGTCGTATAAGCATGACCTATGGTCTGCACCCCTAAACTGTGGCTTTGCACAGAGAAAAACAAATTACTTTTTCTGCTCCAAAGCAAAAGTTTACACTTTTTTGTTGCCTCTTTTTAATTATATTCCCTTTCTTATTTAGGTGACATTGGTTTAAAACGTGATCTATGATTTAAAGACATAGGGTCACAACTCTCAGATGAATGTTCAAAGTTGAAAGACAAAAACAACTTCTTTGCATTATAAGTGCATAAAAACAAGCCTATTTCCATTCTGTGGGAGGAAGCTCACAGGTGTTTTTTTGCATAAAGTATTTAAAAGGCCTTTCTCTCCACCACTAAAGCTTTTCAATTAGTTGGAGTCTATTTCTTATTGCTTAAACCCATTGGTATGTCCTGAATTTTTTAGCAAACTGACCTTCTCATAACCATTTCCCACAAATTCTCTTATTCTAGCTTCCCCTTGTTGATCTTTTATTGCTTCACCTCTTAGTTTCTAATTTAACTACTCAAAGTGTTCTAAGAAATTACATGTTTCACAGTCTTTTCCCCTGCCTCGCATCTGAGACTTGGACAGATGTATTGCCTTTCCTTTTCCCTCTGAGGAGTAGTCTGGCATCTTTCACAAGAGCATTATTGGTTCCTGCATCAATCTCGCTTTTGTTTTTCTCAAAGCTATAATTACTAGCCATATTTTTAGTCCTGCGAACCGTAATTTGTTGTCCCATTTTACTGTAGCCTGTTATTCACAACCTACCAGAAATTGCAAAAACCATGGTCATGGTCGTTGAGAAATATCTGATGTGTGGTTTGCAATTCAGAGAGAGCATCAAACATTTGTCAACTCCCTGGGGGAAAAAAAAATTAAATCTTTGGCAATTCAGAGAGTGTGCTTGGAGGGTACTTTACCCCCTTTCTGGGCCTCAGATTTGAGGAAGTTCACAGGGACATATCCATACACACCTGGTCTCAAGGCATCATTAGTCTTGAAAAACCAGACTTATCGGTATATTCCAAAAGATAGTGGATTACATGGTTGCCACATTTGTGATTCAAGTGAAAGAAATGAAGGTATTAAAAACAATCCTTTCACCCTTTTTATATTATTATGATGCCATTCTATAATTTGAATTTGCCTCTATAATTATGTTCTTCCTGCCTTATAAACATGCTATTCCCCAGATCTACCGTGGCACCTGAGCGAGCCATAGTTTCTTGGCCAAAATATAAGCTGAGAGAGATAGTGAGGGAGAAGGGGGGGAAGGAAGTAAAGAGGGAGGAAGAGAAAGAAGGCTAATAAGCAGGCCAATGGGTTCAAATAAAATAAAAGCAAGGCCATACACTTTGAGGATGTATTTCTGAAAACTTCAAATATCTTGATTAATATTTTCCTGGGCATTAATACAGAACATACAGGGCATTAATAATTACAGATAGGAGATTTTATCAGTTAGTTTCCATTATGAAATGGAAGTTATTCACAGTATAAATTTGTTATGATTTTTGTATTGCTAACGTATCTTTCCAAACAATCAAAAATACAACCTGTCTTACTGCAGGCAACTGCTTGACTTGGGGTCTTAGAGGCCTATTATGGAAGCTATGACCTTGAAGTTAATAAGTTAATCTCCAACTGCTCATCTTTGTCTTCCAGAACTGATTTTTTTTTTGCATACTTAACATTGAACCTGCTTTGATTAAAAAAAAATGCTCAATATTATCTCTGCTATTTTAAAGAGGGAGTCTCTCCTAAGTGATAGGTCATTGGGTTAATTATTTGGCACCATATCACTGCCAACTTCATACACATTGTTGTTGATTTTATGCTTTAAAAAAAGATTTAAAGATCAGTCATAATTGCTAAAGCACTTACCAAAATTACTTACAGAGGGGCTGAGACATGTAAACCTTCAGCCCACATGGTCCTGAGGACAGCCTGGTTAAGCTTAAGGGACAGAATGGAGTAACCACATAGCAATGGTGGAGAAACTTTCAGCACAGAAGAAATTGTGTGACTGCTGATAAGTTGTGTTAAGTTGGAGAGGGTTGTGATATGGCAATATCTATCTGTCTATCTACTCATCCTCCAAACCCACATATATATGTATCCACAAGTGGATAAATATACATATATGTGTATGTATAGGTATATATACATATGTATGTATATATGTAGTGTATATACATGCGTATATATGTATATATACTTGTGATGACCTCAGATCCAGCATATGTGTATATAGCCATGTTTCAGTTTATGCAGGGTAAAGTAATCATTAGCAATGCATTTTTTCCACAACTTCCCAGCAAAGTTTAATCAACATGCTTCTACAGTAGTCATACTTCTAACTGAATTAGAATCGGGAAAATTTCCACATCCTCCAAACCCACACTCAATAACCACACGTCCTGCCACACATATTGTGTGATTGCCATTGTTCTAGACTAGCTTTGCCTTTTGTGTATTTATAAGTTGCATAGTACCTTTTTGGGACTTCAGAGATCACTGGCCCTGCCTTATTCACCTTGAGTATCTGGAGCAATAGGAAGAAATGACCATCCAGAGATCTCTCCCAATTCAGTAACTCCTATGAGGTGCCCCTTGCCATTCCAGCACCGCCACAATCACAAGGAGGGGAAGACCATAGCTATGACACAAATGAGCTGTTAGGCATTGGGCCTAATTCTCTGGTCTCTGACCTAATTTTAGCTTCAAACTTCTTGGACCAGATGTTCTCAGTGTATTTCTATGTCTGAACATCTCTGATTTTCCAGTTGCATGTTTGAGTTGGTATGGTAGCATCTCAAGCATAAAACAGCTTTTCAATATGCTAACAAATTCTGTGGGTCAGGAGTTCAGATGAGGCACAGACAATGGCCGTTTCTGCCAGTGGTGTTAGGACTTAGCTGAAGATTAGCTCTCCTGGGCATCAGCTAAATTAGCCCAAAGGTTGGGGGCTGGAATCACCATATGTCAGACATCTGGGCTGGGAAGATTCAAACAGCTGGGCTCTTAAATATGTGGGCCTCTTCCTGTGTCTCTATTGCTAGCTGACCTTTCCAAGTAGTTTTTCCAGCACAGAGTTTTTACAGTAACCAGACTTACATAGTGGCTTAAGGCTCGCAAGAAGATGCCTGTTTCAAGTACCAGGAGGAATCAACATCTATGGCCTATCTCCTATGACATCACCAGGGTAATTCCTATTGTAGACACAGGATCACCCAGAACAAAGGGGAAGAACACTGACCCGACCTTTTAATGGCAGACTGTTAATGCCATATTATTAACAGAGTGTGAGGAAAGGTCTAAGTTGGAGAGATGATGACCACTGAAAATTTCAGTACCAACTCATGCGAAAATAGCTTCTCACTATGGTTAATTTAGTATGAATTGAATTGCTCTTCCGTGATTCCCATCTTCTTAAAGTTCCTTCTAGTATAAGGAAACACGGACGTCTATTGACAGGTTGCCTACCAAAGACTTATTTTAGTATCAAATCTGTGCAGAGGTTGAGAGTGAAAGAAAGGAGGAAAATAGTCCAAGAAAATGGTAAACGGGAGAAAGCAGAAATAATTATATCAAACAAAATAGAGTTTAAGCCAAAAGTGATCACAAAAGACCAAGAGGGTCATTATATAATGATAAAGATAAAATCACCAGGATTGTACCTTTAATCAGGATATAATAGTTCTATATTTAAGCACCTAACATTGCAGCACCTAATGAACAAAAGCAAATGGTCAAAAGCATGGTCAAAAGAAGAAATAAAGAAAATACAAATGAACAGTATAAAGAAGTAAAAGGAACAGAGACTTTAGTAGTTCACTCTCAACAATGCATAGGTAACCCAGCAGAGGAGCAATAGGAGTCAATGCCTGTGACCCTTACCGCAGAATGAATGGACTAACCTCAACATATAGAACAGAAGCCCTAAGACAAACAAATACAGGAAAACAAAACCTGGGGGGGAGGATAACAAAAGCAGTTCAACAAGGAAGTTTTCTGCTATAAAAATCAATGAAACGGAAAACTCTCAAATTAACAACCTGACATTCAAAGAACTAAATAAAAAAACATTGGGCAAAGAACCTGAAAAATTAAATCAGGAAGACACAGTAAACTTGAAAAGATCAATCATGCGTAAGGAGATCAGTTCACTAACCAAAACCTAAGACAGAAAAACTTGGGACCAGGTGTCTTAGCTGGTGGATTCTATCAAGCATTTAAAGATCCCATGCTGATCTTTCTCCAACTGTTCAAACAGAATTTAAAAAACTAACATTTAGCTGAAAACTAAGTGAGATAAGAGCACCATGAGAAAAGAGAACTACAGAACAATTTCCTCATGAATGTAGATACAAAAATGTTCAATATAATACTAGAAACCAAACTCAATAGCACCTTAAAAAGAACTCACACTGTGACAAGTGGGGTTCACCCCTGGGAGTTGCCACTTGCAGCTGTGTTGGTGAAACCTGGTGCTGGGTGACAGCTGGGAAAGCCCATGGCAGCAAGATGACAGTGGCACCTCATCACCCCATGATTTGATCTAGGGTGAATTCATCCACTCAGCTTCTTATGACATTTTAAACCATTTTCCAAGTTTCGGTCCTGAGAAGTTCTACCCTCTGGCTCTATACATTATCCAACAGCCATGCAGTAAATTTCTGTTTGTGTTAGCCAGTATGCACCTCAGGAACCCTGGTGGTTACAGTAATTAAATATTAAGCATGCTTACATGAATATAATAAATGCCCACAAAAGGGCACTTTGTATATACTTGCACAATGCAAAAGGGTGGTGATGTAATGATGAATAGAATTTAAAGTGTTTCTGAATTTTATTTCTGGAGCAGGGGGCTGGAAGAGTCCTACGGTATTTCCATAATCCGTTTTCACTCCAACCCACAATCTTTCTTGAGTGAGGCAGAAACTGGGGCTTCTAACCTCAACAGGTTTAAAAAGCATCGAGTGCCAAAAAAACCTACTTACAAGACAAAACAAATTCTTAAGACCAAAAACCACTGTTTCATCATTTCAAGAGGAGGTTGAGGTTGAAAAAATAAAGTTGTTAGAGAGAATAAAATGTGTAGTTTAAGAAGAGATAAAGCAAGGAAATAAATCCCTAATTTTGGAAAGTAAAAGCACACAAAAGCTAGGCAAGATGGAAAAATCCACCATGAGAATGATAGATGCTGCAGCAGGAAAGGATCAATGAAAAGAGCATCGTTACATAATCAAAGAAATGTTTACCTGAACTAAAATAGACCTGAGTCTGCAGACAGAAATAGTCCACCAACTTACTGAAGATATTAATGAAATGAAAACTCTAGTGTGGACTGGATTCTTCCATTAAAAACACAAACCAAAGAGAGAGGGATGGGAGGTCCTTGCACTTCATCCTGAAAGCAAGTTCCAATTTCATGCTTCTCACAAACCAAAGCACAAGTTGAAGGGCTCTAGACACCTAACTGGCACACTTTCCAGACACTTTCCAGACACAGGAAAAGGGGTGCTCCCACATATTGCTGATACATATTTAAATTGTCCAAACTATTTGGACAGAACCAAAACATTGCTTCAAATTTTAAGTATGTGTGTGTTCTTCAAGCCAGAAGTCCTGTTTTTGGTATTGAATCCATCATAATGACTGAAATTGAGAATTACACAGAAATGAGCCAGCCAACGATAAGCAATGTAATTCCCCTTGGGAGAGGGTGGTGAGATGAATAAGGCATCTCAGCCTAAGCATCAAGGTGCATCATCCTGAAAGCACCTTCCAGACCTACACTAACCACAGTGGAAGGACTTCTGAGATGTGCTGTTGAATGAGAAAATAGGAATCAAGGACACAATATGTTCTCATTCTATATAGCAATACCCAAGTCCTGCAAATATGTGTATGCACACACATCAACATATATGACAAATTCTTATCACACAATTGGTGAGAAAGGAATGGAATAGGGATTTTACATGAAAATGACAGAGAAAGGGATAGGTGAGTTATTTTTTTAATTTGATTGCACATGTATATGTGTGTATACACATATTTTTAATTTGATTGCACATATATATGTGTGTGTACACGTATTTTCACATCATTGTCTACCCTGGGGTTCTCCCACCACCTTATCACCTATGAAACATCTTAATGTCTTGGGTAGATGAATTAAGTAAATGAAAGAAATGAATCAAATGAAAATGAATAAAAAATAAAAAGAAAAGGAGGAGACAAATGAAAAAGGGGAAGGAGAGGGAGGAGAAAGAGGAAGACTGCAATTTGCTTCATCCTACCTCCTCAAAAAACAATAATAATACCCTTTAGTGCACCTTAAAAACAGATAAATGTAGTTCCATTAGGGGTATCCACAGTCCAGGGGAAGGTTCACTTTCTTCATCTCTACCTCCTTCTGTTATATTAGCACCAAAGTTAAGACTGAAGGGGGGCAGGATCACTGCAGACAAAGCCTTACTTTTGATGAGAGAAGGTGATGAGAAAAGGTAGATTTCTGAGATGATGTGATTTTTTTTAAGTTGTGGTATGATAAATAAGACATCAATAACTGAATTAAGAAGATAGGCAAAAGAATTCTGGGTAGGAACAAAAAATCTTTCAAAGGAAAAGTACAGAAATCATAACTTAGGCATAAGATCTGCTTTAAAGAAAAATTGGATGGCTCTTTGAAAGAAAAAGTTATAGGAGTTACATGATATCTCTGTCTAATCACCTGGTAACCAATTTTCCTCACATATGAAACTCATGATAATATTACAATCCAGAAGACTGAAAGCCCTAGAAGTGAGAAAAATATTTGAAACTCTAAATTATAACAAAGATCTTCTAAAAATAATTTAAAGAACCCTGAGATTAAAATTTTAAGGTGGTCAAAATATTAATTTCAATCTACTCTGATATAAACAAACCATTTTTCAAATCTGTTCCTAAAGAGAAATGGAGATTTCCTTCTCTCTTTCTTTCTCTCTCTCGATATATATATATATATATATATATATATATATATATATATATATATATATATATATATGTGTGTGTGTGTGTGTGTGTGTGTGTGTGTGTATAAATACATATTGAAATTTCAGTGAATATGCATGTATACTTATAAATAATCCATGCAAGTACCTGACTATGTTTTGCATCAGTGTCTTTTTTAAATGTATTTATTTTTAACTATTAGTAGTAGAAACCTTTTTAATGAAACCTTACCTGATTCCGGCACATTAAACAAAGAAAACATAAGCATGCTTAAGTGCTCATTTCAAGTCTTGGGACCCCTTTTGAAATGACACTCACTCAAAGCTTGACCCAGACAACCAAGCTTAGCTTGGTGACAGGTAACAAAGGGCCATCTGTCTCTCTGATGGCTGGCTGGTCCAGCCTCCAAGGTAGGCAATCAATCACTGAACCAAGATAATTTTTAATGGAACATTTGAAAGACAGTATCCTCACTTTGCAGATTTCTAGTTCCATGTGTGTGGTTTGGATATACCCTTGTTTTGTATTCTGAGCACCTATGTTTTCTTTCATTGTGAGATTTTAAGAGTCAATCTATTTTTAGATGATGGGCAGCACCCATCAGAATTTCCAGCAGGGTGGAGAACCTTCAAACTACTTAAAATTAAACGACCATTCGACGCAACATTCGACGCAAACGACCAATCTACCCATTGGGTAGTTTAGGGAATCTACCCAAAAGACACCAAAACACTAATTCAAAAGGACACCTGTACTCAGATGTTTGCTGTAGCACTATTTGCCATAGCCAGGATATGGGAACAACTAAAATACCCCCAAACAGACAAATGGTTGAAAAAGATTGTGTGGCGTAGTCACACAATAGAAGATTATTATGCAATGAAAAGGACAAAAATGATATGATCTCTCCTGTAGACGGGAAATAGGAATAACAAACAAAAGAACAAGAAAAACCCAAAATAAGCTGACAGTGGAGCTGGGGCAGGCTGCTAGGGGAGGGGGAGGGAGAAATTGGAGAAGGGAGGAATACAGGAAGATCAAGAGGACAGCTCTGGGGTGATAGGAATGAGGGAGAACCCCAGGGAATGTAATGATGTAACACACACATATAAATAATATAAATAGATATATATCTACACATATATATATACTTATATGCATGACTACATAAATAACAAAAAGATTAATAAAAATAAATGAAGTTAAAAAAAAGTTTTCCAGCTGGTACCACCAGCCAGTGGGTGTCAATCAACTGAGCCTAGAGAGTGTACAACTATAAAAGCAGACCTTTGTGCCTACTCTTGTTCTCTGCTCTCCAGCACTGACGCCATCACACAGCAAACAATGTCAAGGTGGTTGGCTTCTTTCCAGATTCATAGTGTGGCTTGCATTTTCACAGTCACAGCCACAGGGCTGAATCTTCAGAACAGGTGAAGAGGATACTCTTAGCTGCGGTTTACCGTGGGGAATGAGCCTAGCGAAGGAGAACAGGAGACTAAACGGTGAAAGGGAGCTTCATAGGCAGGAGAACACATCAGAGAAAACACTTTCCGTTCACAGGGTCTGGAGTATCAGCCCTTCAATGTGCTGGTGTTGTTTCAAGGGTGCTGGAAACAGTGCGTTTCCAGGTACTGGCCTGGAGGGGGTGTGGGGTCATGAGAGCTCATCTTGGCAGCAGTTCGCTCCTGGGGAGCTCTTGTTCTGGGTAGGGGAAGGTGGACCCTGTGGGCTCCTCGGCCCAGGCTCCGCACCACCCAGGGCTGCCCTCCAGCCTCTTGCTGGGCCCTGTTTGAGCTCAGAGGAGCTTTGCATCTGCAGATTTGAGCAGCTGGGCTGCGGCTGGCAAGGGGACAGAGGGTAATTAAATAACCTTTGCAAAGAGGATAAACTTCAAAGAGGCCCAAATTGCCATTTTAGAGGAAACCAATTACCTCGTGTCAGGAGACTCGAGGGAGAGGGGGAGATGAGGCCAGAGGCACGGAGAGAACTTGACGGTGGCTGCTGGAGGTCACCTGTGGCCTCCAGGTTCTTGCGTCCTCTGAGTTCCTAGCGCAGGTAGATTTCTACTGCGGAACCAGCTGCGTCCGCTGGAAAAATCAGTTGATGGCAAAACAGAAGGGAAAATATGGGGAGAAAATGAAAAAAAAAACAAAATGGGAGCACCTCCGAGATGGGTCGTAGAAGGTCAGGGCGCCTCTCCCTCCTCACCTGCTGCAGGATTTGGATTACTTCTTGGCCTCCAGGGACACATTTAGGCTCCACCCCGAGGTGTGTCCTTGAGCCTAACCCACTAAAAGAGGGGACCATTATTGAAAGCACACCCCAGGCTTCTGAGCCCCTCCCGCCTGAATCAGTCCAGCTCAGGCTTCTCACCAACTCTTGCACCTTCTGTGAACCTTCCATACCCCAGCGGGATGACTAACGGCTCCTCGGTGTTGGTAGCTCGGCTTAGTCAGCCTCCAGCCTCCCTGACAGGCTGCGGAAGCTGGCAGGGCTGAGCTGTGTCTGCACGGGTCACCTGTGCGTGACCCGTGTGTGGCTGACACGCTGTGTAGATACCCGTCCTGTGGAGCCCACCCGCGAGGGCACCTGGGCAGCCTGGACTGTTGCTTCTGCCCTGAGGTGTTCTCGTGAGGCTTCCTGGACTCAGGTTTGAGGATCACCCTCCCTCAGATCTCTATCCTGCCTCCTTCCAGTGTTACAGTTCAGGATCCTCTTAGCTTCAGGTAAAACACAAGACCCTGACAGATGCAAGAACAAAAAGCTTTTTCTTTCCAGTTCCATCTGGGATCCATTCCCCCGGCACTCTCCAACGCACCAGCTACCTTGGAGGGAAGGACAATGATTCTTAGGAGAGTGGGGGTTTATATTTTCTTTACAGGCAGCTTTGGAAAATTTCACACAGATGTTCTGACATAGTTAAGACCTTGAGGCAAACACCAGATAACCACCTGGTATGGGGGCAGTTACATGGTTCCGGGCTTTAGTTTCCTGAGTCTGTTTATTCCTTTTGTTATGGCTTCAGCCTTGACATGTGTTGCATGCTTAACCTGTAAGCTTTGAGCAATAACTTCTTAACAATTTTAGACTATAACACCAGAACAACATGGTCAGACCCTGCAACCCTTCCCTGGCTGAGAATACATCAGCCGTGTTGCGCTGCACACACTTTGCACAGCCTGGAGTAGCAGCCTTAAGGCAGGAGTCACAAGGAAAGTCTGGGGGTGGAGAGCACCCCGGAATAGTGAAAGAATCGCTGCCAGAAGTGAATTTTCCTCCGATCCACTTCTTTTCACAAACATCCTCAATCAATTCCCTTTTATCACCAGACTTTTAATATGTCTGAGACTCAGGCCCTTCGCTCTCAGTGCTCCCCAGAAGCTGGTCTTTGCCAAGGTTATCAAGAACCTGTAGGAGCCTTTTCCAGGCTTATCTTTCCTACCCTTTGTCTATGTTCTCACCTTCTTCTGGGAATGGAGGCCAGAGGGACTGAGAAAGAACTGAGATGAGAACATACCCTTTGTCTATGTTCTCACCTTCTTCTGGGAATGGAGGCCAGAGGGACTGAGAAAGAACTGAGATGTCTCAGACCAGAGACCCTAAAAACTAGACTGTTGCTGTTAGGCAGAGGCTGGAGGGAGGCTGGGGGAGGCTTCCAGGGCAGAGCAGGACTCCCCCCTACAGCACAGCAGAGACAGTTCCTGTGGGGGGTGGGTTTCTCCGCCTCCCCAGAACCACAGTGGCAACACAGGTCTCAGGTGCGGAGTCGAAGCTCAGGGAGTTTCTGCGTTCATGGTGAGTGAGCAGCAAGCCCGCGGCTTCTGGGTAAGCAGGGAGGCTATCTGGGCTGGACAGCGAGTCCTGGGACTGGATTTGAATGGCGAGTCCACTCTCAACCTCAAGGCCGCCATGTTGCATCCAAAGCATTAACCTCAAATATGCTATGAAGCACAGTAATTCACATATCACTTTAATATGCAAATTCCCTTTACCCTACATTTTTTTCTAAGAGAAGAGATTGCTTTCTGCAAAGGCTGAGAGAGAGTCCTGGGATTTGGGCACAACCAGTGGGATTGCATAGGAAGCCCAGCACCCACAATAGACAGTCTCCCCTACCTGTCTCCTCTTGGCTCCCAAGGACCTCTTCATCCTGGTCTCTGCCTCCTCCTCTGGCTACTGCTGTGTCAGTGTCTTAAAGAGTCCAACAGGCCTCTCTGGTCTTGTTTTACCTACTCTCTGTCTTTGTGTTCTCTGGCCTCAGTTAGCACACGAATCAGGCAATGGAATCTCAATTTGGAAAGGCTGCAGGGATGAGGCAGGAAACATGAGTGACACACACCAGGGGTTATGTTAGCACCTGCCAGAAATAGCCAATCTTGTTAATTCTTCATGAACAGAGATGGAAATAGGGCACAACTGATCATGAAAATAGTGCTGTAAAATAAAAATTCAGTTAAACTGCATACCCTAAAGACAGAAATACCACATTTGTACGTGTTCTTAGAACTTGATGTAACTCAAAATATGAACACTTTCTTCTACACACATGTCTGGGATGGGTTTATAATTACAACCTGCTGTGTGCCGTGTCAAGTCCAGCCCTGGCTCCTCTGGCTAGGTGGGATACTTGTATTACTTTCCATCATGAAAAACAGTAGTTTCCAAATTTAGATTCTGCCGAAGCTTCGTCTCTTGTATTGAAGGTCATCAGATATGGGAGAATGACAGTGCTTGGGTATTCTGGTTCTGTGGCTAGCTGTTAGCACTTGGGATGATGTATTTCAGTCATCTGCATGACAGCACGTCCTTCACAATTTAAATAGTGAGAGAAAATTCGGGAGTGTTCATGAATTTTACATGCCATTTAATATCAACTTGAGAGATCATGTATAAGTCAGTCTTCGAAACTACAGTATGGGAGAGTGAGACTTTGGGGATTATTTTAACATATAAAGTAGACCAGGTTATTTCTTCATCAGTGGCATTTCTCAATGTATAACTTCACAGTGACTGGAACAATGAAGTCATGTGTTCTGAGAACATTCAGTGGGTAGATGGCCTTTGGGGGCTACTAAATGACCACATCTGTCTAATCCTGGGTGCACATATGAAGAGGTTGTCTTTTGACTGTTCAAATCCTCTTTAGCTCTTTGTCCCCCAAAATCATCAAATTCATACTACTTCACACCAGCTTATCCCACAGATTCCCCTTGATTTAACCTACAGGAGCATATTGAGTTCAAGGATTTAATGGCTATGTTTATAACATTGAGCAGTTTTAATGTATTAATCAAAATCAATAAAAACTAGCCCATCGTGAACTTGATACCTAAACTGAAATTCCAGATATTTGAAAAATATTGTCATTATGTATGTTAGTTTCATAGGAAATCTATTATACCAGCCATATCAGTAACGACCTTTCTCTAGTTTTGAGCCATTGACTGTAGGCTATCCGACCTCTCTCAAATAATAGCATAAGTCCTTTCTCAACATTCTTCCATAGGAGCATCAATGCCCCAAAAGTTTTTGGTTAAATAAAATTGTCATCATCACTAAGAACAAAGATAATTTACAGGATGGTAGACTATACAAAAATCAGAGAGAGAGCAAGAGAGATAGGATGATGGATAATGAATGATGGATGGATGGATGAATGGGTAGACAGAAAGACAGAGGACTGGATGGATGGATGGATGGATGGATGGATGGATGGATGGATGGATGGATGGATGGATGGATGAACAGATTCATGTAAATCTATCTTTGTTTTTAGCCAATGCCACAAATATTTTTTTCATTTATAAGAGAAAAATGTTAACGACAACTTCAACATGTCAACCAACAGTATTTCCAGCTAGAATTCTGTTTGTAAAAGCTTATTTTTGTTCACCAACACATAATTTCTGCTGCACTCAATAGACTTTGTTTAATAAACCTGTCATCTGTAAAAAGCAATTGCCCAGACAAGTTATTTTCCCTAATGTATAACTAATACCCGAGAAGCATCAGTTATTTCACTCGCATCCAAAACAAAAGCCTTTCAATTCTCAACCCTTCCTTACAGCTCACTGATTGTTTCATCATATGCTTTCTGTATGCCTATGTAATTCTTTGTGATGCATTGTTTCACAGTATTATGTTTTTTTAAAAATATATATTACCTTTGTGTATTGATCATGGAGATCCCGTACTCACTGTCACAGAGAAGTGAGCTCTTTGCTGCTTTTCTTAGAATTTAGTCTTAGCATTTTTACTTTTCCATTTTTAACAAATGGATGGAGATAGAGGCATATTTCTCTACTATTAAAAAAAACATGCAAAAACAATGACAAAGGATTTTTCCCTTAGACCTCAGCATCCAGGATACACAACACAATAAGAACTACCAGAGGTTGTGGGAGACAGGGGCCCACATCCCCTTTGAAAGAATGCGGGGAGCAGCTGTCATAGAGAAATGTAGGCGATGGGCCTAGAGTTTTATTTTTTTTTACCTTGAGAGAGCTCAATTTATCTAAAAAACAGACAGCTAGGAAATAAAGGTGCTAAAAAAAGCAAGACACCCTAGGCTGGAAAAGTCCAGGTTGGAGAAAGGATATTAACCCCATAATTTAAATTGTTAATAGGGCTAGAAATCCTGAATTTAATGAAGTCACCCAACTATTTAATATTATCTTGAGTTTCCTTGAAAGGCTGCCTATACTACACTAAGCTCATGCCCAGGCTGGATATTGGCAGATTTTAGGCTTCATGTCGTCTGAAAATCAGAATCATAAACTGAGGTACCAAAGAATAAATGCCCAACTGCAAGTTCACCCTTCCGGTTCTATTTTTCAAGGACAATTCTCTCTCCTCTGCCTTTCCTTACTCCCTCCTGTTCCAACACTAACAGATCAGTCTTTCCACTTATAGTAAGTAATCAACGCAGAAAAGAAAAGATGCTGTTGGAGACCATTTCCACAAGCACGTGAGAAAGTTACAGAAGTGAATAAACAAGGAATGACAAATGTTCCAGCAACTCTGAAACACAGTGTGGCAGCTTTTTAGAAGTTAAAGATGGTTATCACACCTCCGAGTGATCTTTGTCCCAGGTGTTTACCCAAACGGAATGAATTTACCCAAGTGGAATGACAGCTTCTGCTGATACAAAAGTGTGTAGGCGGTGGTTGAAGCACCAGGTGAATGGAGACACAAACTGGAGTAAACCTGAGCAACAGAGCACTATATAGTGATAGAGAGGACCTATAGTGATAGAGAGGACCTATAGTGATAGAGAGGACCTATAGTGATAGAGAGGACCGATAGTGATAGAGAGGACCAGACTATTAGGATCACCTGGATAAATCTCAGGTGCACTTCTGGAAAAGCCCAGTCTGTTTTATATTGAGCAATGGTTCATCTCACTGTGTTTAGAAGTACAGGTGTTGTTACCCAGCCTCAGCCACCTAGAGAACACATACGGTGTTCCACTCCCAGCCTTGCTCCCCCCACCCACCCATGGAGCTCAGAGCAGCACCCAGTCTTAACCAATTACATCCTATATGTTCCTACTTCATGACATTCTAGAAAAGACAAAGTTAAAGGAAGATGGAACCAAAGGTCAGTGATTGCAGGATGAAGGCTGGGGATAGACCACTTAACAGGCAGTGAAAGGGATGCTCCCCACATTATATTGTATCCCATAGAGGCTGCAAGAGCAGAGACATTTTCCACATCTGGGGTTAGAAGATCCTTGTAACAAAGGTGGAGCTTAATGTTGCATTGAAGGGGAAACAAAACTGGGTCAACAGCCTGATCAGGAAGACAGACAGACAGACAGACAGACATGGAGACCGACTGCCAGGGGCCAAACTGCTCACATCAGTGAACCAGGCCTCGTGTATTGATGGCGGTACCCCGTGCATGTGTGGTGTCACTCACAGTAGGAGGCAGGGAAACCTGCTTTGACATTTTAGGTGTTGGGGAAAGTGAGTTTAACTGCTGGAGTTGCCCTCAGGTCCTGCTCACTGGTGGTCTCGAGCTCATCAACAGGCATTGCCTGAGGGCTCTTGAGGATACACCCTCATGGGGGCTTCAAGGGACTCTTTGTCCCTCAAATGTTGTCTGGAACAACCAAGTGCTTTGCTGCTGCGTGTTGGAGATTATTAACCATCTGGATGATTCACAATGGTCCTGGTTTGCTTAGAATCCCCCCAGCAGCCCTCACAACATGAAGTCAAGTCAGTTTTCCCTGCAGCCTCGACCCCTTTCTTCACTGTACCAGAGCACCTGAACACATCCTCCTAAACCACTCCAGGTGCCGGGTGCTGCTTCCTTAGTCTGCTGAACAAAGCGCATGTGTCTGGCTGAGGATGGACGTTTTGTGGTCCTATTTCCCTGTAACCATCAGACACTCTCAGAAATCCATCCGCCCCAAATCTGTTCCAACAGACACACGTGAAGCCCCCCAAAGAGAAAAAGCCCCTGCCGGGACAACTACAGGAGGATCAAGCTGGCCCTGCCCGCACAACCTCCATACAGCCCCATCATGGACAATGAGCTCTTATTTGCTGCGTTTATCCCTTGGGGAAACGCGTTTCCCTCTGGTCCATGCTCATGTGTGTTTCTTTCTGCAAAGCAGAGGTGTCTCTACCGCCTGTTGTCTTGATCCTCTCGCTCATCTGGAAAATGGAAAAAGGAATCACTTTGAGAAGCCCTCAAGCCGGAAAGAACAATCTCTGACTCAACATCTGGGGAAAGCACCCGCTGTCAGATGCTGTCAGAGGCTGTCCACGTTTATTGCCACGTGGCTCTCCCACAGCCGGCCAGACGGGAAAGCACACGCAACACGGCTCCATCTGGACGCCTGCACCTCCGTCTAGGACCTGGCCCTGGCCCTTCTCCGTCTATTTAGCAGCTACTTCCTGAGCACCTACACCCCTGGACAGATGCAGGGCACACTGACCGGTAACGGTGCTTCCTCCCGAGTCCGCCTTCCTGCTGCAGAGAGGGGCGGGGAGGGCAGGTGACACGCAGTGTCTGCAAATCAGGGTAACCGTTGTGCATGGCTGGACTAGTGCATGGTGCCATCAGAGGCAATGGCAGGGCCATCTGGAAGGTCATTTGGGGAAGATGCACTGCGGAAGAGGAGAGCAAGGTCAGACAAAATAAATGCAAGCCCATCCCTCACCCTCATCCGCTCTCTCAAGATTGAGCGCGCAGTTGGAGGGTGTGCAGCATGAAAAGCTGCCCCAGACAGCAGCAGAACGAGCTGACTCATCGAGTTTGCACGGATAGTTCCTCAGACGGGGGGGACCAGCCAGATGCACCCAAAGGCAGCAGAAGCCCAAAGGATCTGGTGTAGCCTGAGGAGTCCGACAGGCAGTTCCAGGAGTTGTGCTTTCACCCCTAAACACTGCTAGTGCCATCTGCAAAAGACAGCGGCTTGCCGTAAGTACAGCTCTCCAGGGAGCATGAGATTTCAAATGACAGGCCCAAGTCCTCCCCAGAGGAGAGCCCAATGCCATCAGCTGCTGGCAGAGGAGTGGGTGCTGGCTGCAGAAGCTGCTCCCCTCCTCTTACCCTCTGCCCTGGCTCCTGTCATCTTGATTCATGCTGTCTGCACACAGAGCAGTGCAAGGGAGAGAGGATCTCCCAGGCACCATCAGAGACAGAATTCAGTTTCTGAAGTCTCCCCCAGCAGTGACTGTGTCTCCGGGGCCTCTGTTAAACCACTGGGTTTAAGCAGCTCAGTGACAGAGGAATATACTTTCCCCTGGAGCTGGCAGAGGAGGCTGTCAATGGACACATCACACTGATCGTTGTGCAGTGCTTTTCATTCCATTTTAATGCAGCCGTTACTGCTACTCACCCCCTCCCTCTTGTCCTCGCCATAGGTCTCTTCCTCCTTGACTGGTTGCTCTAGGAGAAAATGCCCTTTCCTTTTCTCAAACCCCCCCCTCCTCCCCCTAATTCCACAGTATTGCCAAACCACTTTCCATGGCATGGTTTTTCACCCCACGTCAAACACACGAGCAGGTGATTGGCAGAACAAACTATCTCAAGACCCCCCAAAGCTGACAATTAATATTCATGAGCTTCTATTTGCTTCTTGATGCCAAAGTCAGTTTGCTCTTCATTTACTTAGAAGGCGACTCTTAACCTCGAGTTCCTGTTCCAACCACCTGGGACCTTTCGCAAAATGCTTTTGTCCAAGTGTCACTGTTAAAACTTAGGGACACCTGTGCTCGAATGTTTACCGCAGCACAATTTATAATTGCAAGGACATGGAAGCAACCCAAGACAGATGACTGGATGAAAAAAATGTGGTACATATACACGATGGATAGTACTCATCAATTAAAAATGACAAATTTGACGATTTTATAACAACATGGATGTACTTAGAAGGAATCATATTAGCAGAAATAAGTCAAGATGAAAAAGACAGAAACCAAATGACTAACATATGGGACACAGTGAAAAAAATAAACAAAAGACTTGGGGAAAAGTCAAAACAAGCTAAGCATCAAACTGAAGAGCACAACTTTGAGCAGGAGGAAAAGGGGTGGAGGGGAGGGGGGGTAAACCTGGATATTACAATGCTGTAAAATTTATATATAAATAAAAATAAAGGAAAAAAAACATACCCATCAGCTATGGAAAAAAAAAAAAAACTTGATTGAGGCAGATAAAGGAGCCAAATGAGTATTTTATAAAGTATCCTGCATCAACCTGATCCTCCTCCCCTTTCTGTCCCTACTTGGACACAAGTAAATCCAATCATCTCTTAAGTTAACCAACCACAATGGTTTCTAACCAGGTGGCCTAGTGCCAAACACCTCAACCCATTGTTCTAGACTTGCTGTTCCTTTCTTCTAACTACTCTTCAATCCATTGCAATGTCTTTTGCCCATCACTATCATTTTTATGAATTTTCCTTTTTCCTTTATCATCCACCACTTGCCACAAAGAAAACATCTTCATCACCCTCATGTTACCTTATCTGAAAGTCATTGTTATTATAATCCAGGCTTATATATTTTTTAATCCACATCAATTTTCCAGCCACTCCTCTCTCACACCTACCTACAGTCTTCAAGTCTCCAGCCTGTCTCTGAAATACATTTCACTCAGTTCCACTCTGTTACCCTGAGCACTTTTATTGCAGTAGCCAGTTATTTCCTGTTACCTGTTACTGCCAAAGTCATCCTCCAAATGCAATAAGTGAAGAAAATTTTATGAACGTAATAGCTGGCACAAATTCGATTCTGGAGGCATCTTGTCTTTGTTGGGAAAAAAAATGAGGTATTTCCATTACAATAGATGATTAACTATATAAATTAATCTCCCTTCCTAAAATCATACTTAAATGAAAGTAAAATAAAAAGTGTATAGAACCAAAATGGATAAAGGAAAGGGAACAGTAGGTCAATAGTATTATATTTAAAAAGTAGAAACCAATTAATAGACTAAGGGTGCTGAACACCAAGGGATTTTGAAGGGAAACAATAAGTCGGTCGCGTCTCAGAACGACTAGTAATTAGAAGTTACTCATTAGGAACTATGTCCAAATGTGGTGAGGACAATAGTGTGCTGGAAGGAGGGCTCTTCCTTGAAAATGTTCATTAAAAGAGTTAAAACTCAGCTCCCTCTTGCACCTACGTAAAGCAGACTACCCCTTCCCTTTGAGCAGAAGGCTTTTGCTCATCGCACCCCCACCAGTTAACACAGTGACAACACACAGACACTCAGTTGATACTTTTTTTTTTTGAGACTAGGTCTCACTATTTTTGTCCATAGAACCTCAGGCTCATGTTGCCTGTGGTACCACGGACTCAAGCAATCCCCAACCTCAGCTTCCCAGGTAGCTGGGATTACAGGTGTGTACTATCATGCCCAGTGATATTTTTTTGGAACTAGGTCTTGCTACAAGCCCCCAGCAGGACTCAAACCGCGATCCCTGACTCCAGCCACGGCTTTCTAGTCTGCTGCTTACAGGCACGCGCCACTGTGCTTGGCCTCAGTCAATACTTCTCAAGAAAATCAATGGAAATTCACTTTTGGTCCATTGTGGCATAAAGTCAGGTTTCAGAGAAAGATCGGGTAAAATCACAGCACTGAAAACTGACTTTAAGTTCAGATACTAAGTACAGACACTCTGAGCCCTCTTATACCACCAAGATCCAAGAAAGCTGGAAACTATACTCCAAGAAAAACTGGAAGATTCCTCTCTGGAAAAGTGAATTGATCGCAAGAAGGGAATGAACGCGTACTCACAGCGAAGGAGGCGGCAAGCAACCTTCAGAGGCATCCATGAATACGTTAGTAAGCACTGCTCAGGGGCTCCACTTGCTTTCTTAGTTCGTCATTTCAAGATGTAAGTGCACAGGGTCATTTGAGTCAATCTTCTTTCCACTATCCTTGGGCACCTTTTTTTTTTTTAAGATCTCTCTTTTGTAACCATCTGGGTAGGTTCATCATTGATTCTGCTAGTTATTATTATTATTATTATTATTATTATTATTATTATTATTATTATTATTATTATTATTTGAGACAAGGTCTTGCTATTTTTGCCCATGGAACCGCAGGCTCTCGTTGCCCGGGGCACCACAGACTCAAGCCATCCCCAGCCTCAGCTTCCCAGATAGCTGGGATGACAGGTGCGCACCACCACGCCCAGCTATTTTTTGGAACTAGGTCTCACTACGTGCCCCAGGCGGGACTTGAACTGCGATCCCTAGCCTCAGCTGCTTCATAGGCTGAAGCTTGATTCTTCTAGTTAAAGAAGAATGTTGGAGTCATTGGTGGGTTTTAAATGCTCTCAGGGAGCCAGGTACACAGGTCAGCAGGCAAGAGGTCTGGGAGGTAAACAAGCCTCCTAGCCCCCCAGGAATCTTCACACTCTTTTTCTGGGCTCTCTCTCTCTCTCTTGCTCTCTCTCTCTCCTCCCCCATGGTGATTCAGCCTTGTTATCCCCTCCCTCCTACTCCCAGGTGTGCACACTTACATACATGTGTACACTCATGGGACCAAGTGTGTGCAATCACAGGGAGCTTGCAATACCACAGGTATAGCTCATAGAGGCTAATAGCAGAAAGATAAAACCCTGATAATTCATTACCCTGAAATCACCTGTCTAGTAGCGGGAGGTGACAAGCGAATGCTTTCATTGCCTAAGAGTCAAGAGCTGACAAAATAAAAGTTAAAAAATAATCCGATCCCAGAGATCTTCATTTCTCAGTTACCAAGGGACACCTTAAAAATAGTATCTCCATAAAAACAGGAAAAATGTCCATAGACTGATAACATGATAAAGAAAATGCACTCTGTCTCTATGGGGGAATATTACCCAGCAATGAAAGCAAACGATTCTTGATGCATATGGGCATTATGAACTTTATGAGCATCACGATTTAAAATCCAGTCAGGGGAAAAACATGAGTCCTGTTTTATGAAATATCCAGAAGAGCAAATATACACAAATGTATATTAGCTTGGTGCATAGCAACAAGTTATCTGGAGGGACATGGAAATGGACTGCTGATAGATACAAGTTTTTTTCATGAATAATGAAAAGATTTCAAGCTGATGGTAGGGATGGGTGTACAGCTCTGTGAATGGATTAAAAATTAACTGTTCCTTTTAAATGCATAAATCGCATAGTCTGTGAATTATATCTCAATCAAACAAATCCTGAAAAGGGAAATTTAAACCAAATCTGATTCCAATGTCAGATCATTTTAAACAGCCAAGTGTATCCCAAATGCCAGGCAAGCATAGAACTCCAGAGAAAGTTGTCTCTGAACTGCTGTCTTGGGTGCTCCCACAGAGACAGGTCCATAAAAACACATAAATGTCCACAAGCAACATAAACTTGACCTTGTCATTCTTCTCTGTCCTCTATCTGATGAATTTTTAGTATACATTGACTATGTAGCCTCTTGTTCCAAAAGAAATGTCTTTTAAAACCACAAAAGTCATGAATCAAAGAAACAAATAACTTGAGTAGCACACTTAAAAATATTTTCGTTTATCAGTAAAGTTATCTTTATATAGGACTAGTGAAAATGTAAAAGACTGGTAATAAAAAAATAAGAGAAGTACAACCTTCCTGAGTGTAAGAACTGTGTATCTCCTTCTGAGAGATTATTGTACTCACTACAACACAGTAATAACTGATTCCAATGTCAGATCATTTCAAAACATCCAAGTGTATCCCAAATGCCAGGCAAGCATAGGTATAGCAGCACCGATAATTGCTTTTAGTTGTTATCAGCCCAAAGTCCTCAACAGGGGAAATGTCTATTCTTCCAATACTAATTCTGGTCGGGGTCTTGAAGTTAGCAGAAGCCTTTGAGTTGGGGAAAGAAAGGAGGCAGTTTTTTTTTTTCCTCTGGAAAATGTGTAGATCAGCATCTTGAGACCATCCAATTAAGAATTTCTGTCGTCACCACACGGCCAGATGTCTGCATTGTTAGGCGCTTCTGAAGGAGGAGCCAAGCTTCTCTGAGATCAAGTTTAAGTACTTATTTGTTCATAATCAACTTTCAAATGCCTCCATTTTACAGGCAAATTGGCATCAGGCCTTTTGTTAACATTTCCTAAGCAAGTTCTCCATCAGAATGGTTCCCTTCAATGATTTTAGTTCATTTCAGAAAAAAATGAAAAATTACCCAGTGCAGGAAATCTGAGAAACCACATCCTGCTCTCAGTCCACACACCCACAGAAGCCCGTTGCTGATGGTCTGCCCTTAGGGGAGACTCCAGAGAAAGTTGTCTCTGAACTGCTGTCTTGGGTGACCCCACAGAGACAGGTCCATGAAAACACATAATTGTCCACAAGCAACATAAACTTGGCCTTGTCATTCTTTCCAGTTCTTCTCCCATGAGCTGTGAAACATGGGTAGCTCTCCCACCCACAGGTGTTTGTTTTGTTTTGATTTGTCTGGTTTTGTTTTGTTTTTCACACATCCGTACCTTTCAGGGATCAGCTGTTTCTGCCCCCTGGTGTTTGTGCCAGCACCTTTTTTTCACTTTTCTTTTTCACACTCACCTTGTCCTTTCAGATATTAAGATAAAAGTCAAACCGGTACTTTCATATGACTTAATAGTACTATTTTTGTCTGGCTGCATTTGTATTGAAGTAACCTGTGTATCAGTTACCGCAGAGAAGTTGCTCTGAATTATAATCCACTTATAATTATTGATTTGTTCATATCTCACTAGCTGCTAACCTCTTTCTTACCAAATAGCCTTTCACCAAAGTATATTTCATCCAACTAATACAATTTCGTAGTGAAGTCTTATCTTAAAATGTGTTCATATGAGCCTCCATTTATGAATAGGGACTTGTAAAGAAAATAAGTCACGGATGACTAAATCATCCCTGATGTGAAATAAAGAAAGCAGCACATTGCTTATAGACACTGAAACCTTTGGTCTGCCTAAATAATCTCAAGAATACTTTATTAGACTGCATCCTTCTATTCCATCCATGTTACCACAAAGGACATAAGTTTGTCTTATTTCTTGATTCTGAATAATACTCATTGTGTAAATAGACCACAACTTTCAGATCCATTCATCTGTTTGGGGACATTTAGTTTGTTTTCATCTCCTGGCTATTGTAAATAGTGCTGCAATAGACACAGGAGTACAGATGTCTTCTCAAAATGACAAGAAAAAGTTAAAGCTAACAAACTGACAGCTGAACTAAAGCATAAAGCAAGGGAGGGGTAGGAATGGATGATATGATGGGAGGGATGAGCACAAAAAGATTAAAATGACAGTTCATGGGTGACAAGTGGTGGGAGAATCTCAGGGTACACAATGATGTAAATATATATATATATATATGTGTGTGCACAATCAATTAAAAAATTAAAAAATAAACAGCTAGTAGAAACAAAAAATGAATTTTAAGTCATATAAAAAAGACTATTTTATTAGACTGCAAAAATCAAAATCATAAAGTGTAAACATTTAGTCAGAAGTGCTTATTCCTACATTTCATTTACAAACTGTAACAGTGACAGAAGAAAGACATCGGAATTTAAAACTTCATGCTATGGAAAGCAGGTTTCTCAAAAGATTAAAACTGGATCTGCCAACAAGATCCCACAATACCGTTTCTGGGTATTTATCTGAAGAAAGGTAAAAGTTTGTAAAACTAAAATAATTCAACTAATACTAGAGTAAAAATTTCTATTGTCTTTGGGGGGGAATGATGTAAAGTTTCTGTTATATAATGAGAAGATCAAAGAGAATGGAACTAAAAATATAGGGGGAAAGTATTATGGTGATATCTTGGATAGGTCACTAGTTATAATGTCATTTTACTAGAAGTGTTTGTGATGTTTGCCAGCCTTTTAAATCTGAGATTTATTTGTTCCACCTAAATAGATAAATATTTCACTTTCATATCTCATTTAGATAATTATACTATGCTTTTTCTTAAACAAGCTCTCTTACACAAAAAATTGCAGTTACCAAGCCATAAAAACCTAGATCATCCACTTCCCTCCAAAATATCCTATTTATCTCTCTGAAACTTTAAGTTTTCTCTTTCTTCTCTCCATCTGAATGCCCTAGTAGAGTTTTTTTAATCTATGCGGTATATCAGTGACTTACATCATAACAATCTTTAATTGTCTAATATTGATTAGCTATCGTGGTTTATTCACCTTGGATGCAAAGAGAGGAAACTGTACGAGTGGGCATAAAATAAAAATAACAGAAAAAATGAAGCAAAGAGAAATCCACTTATCACATGCTCTATTAAAAGTGGGAGGGAAAAATGGAGCAGGAAACACAAAGGAAAAATGAGGGAAGAGAAGAGGAATATTCACTTTAGTGATAACTATTGGCCTGGAAAGTCACAAGTCTTTTTCTTCATGAGATCCGGTAACCTTATAATCTGAATGCTTTCCTGTGACATCATGACAGTGGTTCTTTACAGAGACTAGGTTTTGTGCATTGCAACTTGAAAGGAAGAGAGCATGTTGTATGCCAGTAGCGAACTTGGGTGCTGATCTGCTTAGAAATCTAAGAAGAAAATCACCATTTCTATGCCAGACCCTCAGTTGACTGTGGGTGTGAATATCCTCAAGTCATTTGTCCCAGTCACTCTGCTGCTTGTCCTGAGCAGTTCTGCCAGTGATACCTCATGGTTTGTTTTTGCCTCTCCCACAGGTCTGCTTTGTGAACCTGGATGTAAACAAGAATGAGGGCAACCATGAACATCTGCAGCAGGTACCCCTCGACCTGAACTCTCCAGGAGCCCTTCCAAGGGCTGACTGCACTAAGGGGGACCCCACATGACTGCACCTGCAGATGATGCTTGTTTTGTAGGCAGCTCTAGTGACACCATCACAGTCGTTTCCCTGATGTTTGACCTGCCACCTTCCCAAAGAGTTTGCCCTCCTTCTCTTTAGGAACACAACTCCTCTCCAACCAGAGGCTTCCTTATGCACACCACTGCCTTTGAAGTGGCTTTCTCTGTTCTCCCTGTCTCCATTCTCAAACACCCTCAGGGTGACTTTCCCCAGGTTCTCTCAAAACCTCCCTAAAACAAGCCAGCCACCCTCTTACTATCAGGGTATCATCTTCCTTCGTCTTTCATCAAATGCTTTATCTCTTACCTGCTATTCCTACCTAGCCATCATCTTGGGTTTTGCATTCTGCAGCAGCTACATATGCCAAGCTTGCCCAAGGCCATGAGGATCCTAATATAAATCCATCACTACATTCAAGAATTCATACAAGGGACCCACTCAGTCCCTTAGTACAGAAGCCTGTGGGCACACTAAAGAGGATATTGGCTGTGACATGGTTATTATTTCATGCACAAAGAGGAAGTTGGCTTGATTTCACTGTTTAGTGTAACACTGTTTAGTGCATAATAGCCACCATGTGCAGCTTGATTATCAAAAAATAAGTAGGTCTACAATCACCCGGTTACTACTGTAATGTTTTCTTTTTGATCATGCTATACCAGGAGCGTCTCAAGTCCAATTGTCCATAGAGATTATCCATTATGGATTTCCACTAGGCTCCAAAATCATTCATCTGTGTAGTGCTAGAGGATTGTTCAAAAGAATTTGTATATATGACTTCATTTGATGGAATTATGGTGCAGAAAACATCAGAGAGAACAGTAAGGGCCACAGCGTTTTGGAATCTTGAGAACTCTGTGCTTGAAGAATTTATGTGAGTTAAGACAGTCCTCTGCTCCCTGAGAATAAGCACTTTGGCACTACATAAGCTGGGCAAGGGCTAATCTTTTTTTTTTTATGTGAATTACTTTTGTAGAAGGAGAACCTCACATTGGTGCATAATGCCATAATGCTTAGAGGTGTGTCCTGAAGATCAAATACAGTGGGATGTAATCTATGCACAGTCTTTAACATCATGTCTAATACACAGAGTAAAATTAAAGTCCATTTTATTGTTAATAACACTATTAACTTTCATTAGAACAGGTGTTTATTACTCAAGAAGTCTCTTATTTAAGGACTTAGGGAGAAAAATCAAATTCCCAAACTATACCTGCAGTTTTCAAACATTTGCTTTGGAAAATCTACACTCAAAGAGTTTTAAATCTTTATATATAAGTAATTTTCTATTTCAAATTAAGTATTTGTGCTTCTATTTTGTACCACCCACTAATAAAAGTCTTAGGAGATTAAAAATCTCTAATTAGTTAAATGAGCTAAATGAAGATATTACTTTCCAAATACAATTGTTTTGATGTAGTGTTTTGGAAATTAAATCACCTAGACTAATAAACGTTCTTGCTCTACAGAAACTGGTCAATGTTTCACCAGATCTTCCAAAACTTATCAACTCCATGAATGTCCAACAGCCAAAGGAAAATGAAATTGTCCTTCTGAGTGGGTTAACATCTGGAAGTCTCCAGGCTGATTTTGAAGTTTCACAGGTAAGAAATATAATCATGCATAAGATACCTGTGAGGTCTCATGACATACCAGGATCGAGGCCTACTAGAGGTTATACATAAACTCCCATGCAACAGACTTAAAATTTTGTATTCAAGGATGTTCTCAAGGGCAGGTCTCCTAAATATTGACAGAGCTTCCCTTCATCCCTCCTAATAGTCATTACCGTTACAAGTGCAGCACTTAAAGTAGAACAGACACATCGTACCTTGACTGTCTAGTTTTGTACAAATATGCTATATAATAAAAACCAATTTCTTCCATTTCAGGAACAATAACAGTTTTCAATTCATGCCATGTGTTTCCAGAATCCACAGTACCTTTTTTCTGGCCCAGACAACCTAATAACTAGAGGATAGCAGTCCTGAGAATGAAACAGAATTTCCAAAAGTCAAAGAATGAAATTCCCACAAGAGTGTTACTAGAAATATAGTAGAAATTAAGATATTTTTATAATTATTCAACTTATCAAGGTTCATTTCTATAAATTGTTTCATCAACTTATACAAAATTTGGAACATATTTCTAAAATTAACTATGAAAATTGATTTTCTCATATAGATATATTCATAGTGACAGATAACACAGCTACACATTAAAATAATGAGCAAATCATTTTCCTCTAGCATATTCTTCATTAGGTTTTAGTTTTACTGGAAAATAGTCAGATATTATGTCTTATTCTTCTTCAATGTTTCAAAATCTTTAGACACTCAGAAGCCCACCTACCATTTCTTTCCCTGACCCTGATGCATCAGAAAAATCAACACACAGCTCATCACAACTTGCTCAAACTAGAACAGTCAATCCAATAACTAGTTATCTAAAAGGAGAACACAGAAAGGAGTCTTTACATTAGGCAAAACTCTATGACCAGAAGTAATTTTCAAACCTGAGATGTGAAAGTATTCCTACAATAGGCTTGTTAAGATGTCTGATTAAACATGAGAGAAGGTTGATGTAACCAGGGAAGCGGTGTCTATGTTGAACTATTCTTCCATGTACACTGAAAATTTTGCCAGCATGGGCAGGCAGAGCAGGGCAGAGCCAAGGAGGCTGGGAGGCAGGCAAACCCCCTGCCCCCAGGAATCTTCATGCTCTTTCTCTGGCTCTCTCATGCTCTCCACTCTCCAATTTCCAATCTCTCCTAGAGTGAGGCTGCCCTTTTATCCCCCCTCCTGGGCCTGGATGTGCCCGCTCACACATATACACACTCTTTGGGCTCAGATGTACAATCGTAGGGGAGGATGAAATACCACAGGTGCTTGTCATAGAGGCTAATGGTGGAGCGATCAAAACCCTGATCATTCATTTACCCTGCAGAGGACATACTGTCTCGTGTAACTAATAAAGATCCAATAGTTAGATTTGATAAAGGAATGTGAGCAGTGTCATCAGGCATGGATTTCCCTCATGTGGCATCTGTCTTGTTTTCTGGCTGTTTAACCCACTATCAGACAAACTCCTACAGCAATGAGGCAACAGCCTGTGTTCCTGTGTTAAGCCAGGAAGGATGAATGTCTTTTTACCTGAACAAATGACTCCAGTCCCTTTTCATATTGTTACATGATGTTACAATTAGGTTATTAAAGTGGCAAAATGTAAGGGAATTTTCACAGCATCCTTCATTCGTGCATAGGTTCATTCATGCAACAAATGTGTCATGTTCCTTCTAAATGCTCAGTGTCACATTCCTTCTAAATGCTCAGCGTTGACAAAGGTGCTGTGGATATGGTGACAAATGTCAGGTGTTTCATTTTCATGGAACTGCTTGCTTTTTTCAGATGTTATCCAATGCATATACACATTAATAATGTACATAAGCAGATAATCTTTCATGCATATGTGTCTCAAAAGACTAATGGATCTATGCCAGTAGGCAACAAATGAACTGACAACCTACAGCTACAACTCAAAAAATCATTAGTGTAAGGATAAGACTAGAATAAGATTAAGAAATCTCAAAATGACTTAGAACCTTAAGGAAAAAATAATTATTGAAACTATTAATCAAGTCAAACACCAAGTGAGAAATACAAGTAAAATCAGTTATTTTATTAAAGAGGAACATTTTTCTGAGATGATTTTTCTCTACAAGAGTAATATTTACCTGTGGTTGTCCTCTCTATGCCAGAAACACAATGTGTGAGCTAGAAAGGACTAATTAGCCTTTCTGTATCTCTGACGTCGCACCTATAACAGAGTACCAACATTACTAGCGCCATGAAATATGATTGGCATTGGTATTAATAAGCTATATGAAACACCTAACAGACTTCCATAAAAAAGTAAATAATAATATATGTAAAAAATAATAAATGATAAAAATGTTTAAAATTATTATCATTAAATATTTAAATTACTATTAAATATTTAACATAGTATTCAATTGCTATTTAAATCAAATAATTTACTAATTTAATTTAATAATTAAGGATATTTAATATTAAAATTATTATTAAAATAGTAAAAAAAAATAGCATTACTTTACAGGCTACATTTTTAGGACTTCGTTCACTTAAGTATTTCCAGGATTCTTATCTACTCTCAAGAATATTAAGAAAATGTATTTTCTTTTTACACATGCCATACCTATATAGATTTGCACATTTAATAATAGTTCTTCTTTAAGTCTATGTTGAAGGATTACTGAGCTGTTCCTATTAATTTTTCAATAGTTCTCTTGATTCCTACTACAATATACATTGTTCATGTTATGTATATTGAATCTGAACCACAGGAAATGGTAAATATGCAAATTGGCCTGCAAATATGCAGCCCTATATAGTTCAAGTATATAATTACCTTTAGTAATTTCACTGATCGTATACCATGCTATACTCACCCCAAGGAAGTAATCTGATTCACATGAATCCCGAGGGTGTCTTGCTTGCAATAGATCCTCAGAGAGCATCCAGTAAATTCAAGGGAGTGAATGTGTGAATTCAGTAGAGAGAAAATCAATTGAGCCAGCTACCACTACTCTATAGCATGGTTCCTCACCATTTGAGGAATCACAGACCATCTGTGAATTTCGTAAAAGTTTTTGACTAGTATTTCTCAAATATAAATGCATGTGCAAACCCCCAAAAGTTTGCTTGAAAATGCACATTCTGTACTATACATTGTTGGGAGCAGGGGGAATCTGAGAATATACATGTCTAGCCGCTGTGTGGCATGCAGCCTTAATCCCAGCCTAGGACGGGAGGCTGAGACTAGGAATAACTTGAGTCTGCGGGTTTGAGATCCTCCCGGGGTAACATAGTGAGACCTAGTCTCAAAAAATAGCTGGGCATGGTGGTGTGCACCTGTAATCCCAGTTACCTGGGAGGCTGAGGCTGGGGATTGCTTGAGTCCGTGATACCCTGGGCAACAAGTGTCTGCAGTTCCCCAGACTACATAGCAAGACCTAGCCTCAAAAAAGAAAATATATATCTAAGAAGCTGAGTCTGCTAGCTCACAAGACTCAAGCAAGACCACGGGGCACTTTCCTTGAAATAAGGACACAGGTGAATTCCATTTCTGAGTGTCCTAAAATCCTTGGAGTCTATGGAGAATGATTCGGTTTGTCAATTATAAGCATCTCTCCTGGAATAACTTTAATGATAGTCTTCAAGGAGAAAGATTGAGAAATGACACTTATATAAGAAAAAAATACACTCCTTTCAGAAACACAATGTGAACATCTGTGTTTCTACGTGTGCGGTATACACGCTTCACACTCATACATTCAGATTCAGAGATTCCAAAATGTCAAGGTAACTAGTAGCAGACCCAGTTCTTTCCAACCACAGAGTCATGATGTAATCC
The DNA here is from genome assembly GCA_004024945.1 of Uropsilus gracilis. NCBI lineage: Eukaryota > Metazoa > Chordata > Mammalia > Eulipotyphla > Talpidae > Uropsilus > Uropsilus gracilis. Next base: position 52,803 of record PVHY01004768.1, on the reverse strand, counting down.
TTTTAAATAGGTGAACATTTAGGCAGAGCATTTTAAGTTCCACATGGAGACATTTTTATTTCTCTTCCCTCTGCCCATGAACTCTTTTTTCCAAAGAATTTTCTCTTAGAAGTCTCCTAGAGTTTCTCTTCTTCTAATTCTCCCATAAAATTAAAAGTCAGCTCATTGTTCCTCTTATGAAAATAAACATCCCCGTGGAAAGGACATACTCACTGCTGCTGTGTGGCCTGCATTAACAACTGGAATATGTCCTCGGCTGTTCTGATCAGCGAGAACCTGAAGAGTCAAGTGCATGGTGGACGCTGGGATTTGATAGCCTTAGAAATGATCAGAATGAAAAGGTCAAACTCATCCCATCCAGGACCATCTCCCTATCACCCATCTCTCCACAATTGTGTCTTTTAGAAATAAGATGGAAAATGACCAACAAATGGATTTCTCTTCTGGAAGTGGGTTTCTTTAGATTTCATTGGGACTGTTTGTTCAGAGAAGCAACACAAGCTGCTAAGATTATAGCTGATAGAGCACTTGGAACGTGTCTGAAGGGCCAACAGGCTTTCCTGATTATCACCAAAGAAGAAAAGGATGCTGGTCTGAGAAACTGGGACGCCGTTTAAGCCAGAAGGCCCTTGAGGTGGCTATGGTGTTCTGTGCAGCTTAATTACACTTTAGAACACGTTTCTTTCTGCCTCTAAGTCCTGACCTCCCATTTCTTAGGACATTTTCTTTTAAAGAAAAAGAAACATCACTAAATTCTCCATCCTGTTGAGATGTAAATCTTTTTAAAAGTTTCTTCCAATCTAACTGTCTGTGGATGAATAGCTTAAAAGCAATGGTGGGCTTTGTTAAAGAGAAATGTATTTTATTATATGTAAAGCACATTATTATATAGTCTCCATTCTATAATAGCATGTAGGATATATATATATCCTATTATATAGTATATATATCATAGATCATATATATATCATATATATTATATATACAACATATATAATAAGCACCACTATATGTAATAAAATAGGTAATATGTGCTCATATGTAATAGGAAAATAGTCAGATATACAAAATGTATAAATATAATATTCGATCCTAAGGAAGTAAGAAAATCCTATCACTGGCAAAGAGAAAGGGAAGACAGATACTGTATGATCTCAGCTATGTGTGAAGTCAAAAAAGAAAGAAAGAAAGAAATTACCATCAAAGTAATTTCTGACTTGTGGACACCAGGGTTGGAAGTAGAAGGTGGGATTTGGAGAAGGAAAAATTGAAAGAAGATGGTCAAAATTTGCAAAGTTCACTTACAAGATAAATAAGGATGAGGGCTGTCATATATAACTGATGGCTCTCATCAACAGTACTGCGTGATCACTCTGGAATTTGTGGAGTAGATTTGAAGTTCTCCCCATGAGGACACAATTTCTCATTTCCCTTTTATTCCCTGTTGTGTCTATACGAGATGACACATCACCTAGACATAGTAAGTTGATTGCATCTAACACATATAAGTCAAGTTTATCTCGCTGCACCTCTTAAATGTAGATGGTGATATATTTAAATGATTTCTCATAAAATGAACAGGAAGGGGAAAGGCTGAAGGAGCTGTCTTTGAAATGTAGTCATCAAGAAAGATAGTGGTTGAGCCCCATGGAAGGAGAGGGCCTTTTCTTCTCTGGGAAAGTTGTTCCGATTTGCAAAACTCCCTCCTGCCTTGGTGCTGCGAGTTTAACCTTCCTTTGGGTAAAGACAACAGGCAGATGCAGATGGCCCATGGCCCTTCTATACCAGCTCTTAAACCTTATTGCTTTTTGTTCCAGACAAGTTGTGATCCAACTCAGCTCCGGCCTCCCTCCCCATCTTAATAGCTTTGAAGAAAGTCATCTTTGCTGTTTAACGTTGCCAGGTGTCATTGCTGAAGAACAACAAAATTTGATCCAATGGCCTATTTTCCCTTAAGCTGAACTTCCTCCTAGGAACCTCGTGTTCCCAAACAAGCATTCCCTGAATGTTTCCAAGCAGTTCATCAATATAAGCCCAGAAGATATTTCCAGCAGCCCCCGCTGCTTCCAGAGGGCAGGTTGGTGGAAGAAGAAAGGTCAGAGGTGGTGGCTTTTCATTTTCTCTTTTAATAAATAAATAGCCTCTTTCTCCCCTTGCAGTGCTCGTGGCTGCCAGATATCTGCCTGGTCCAGTGTGCCCGTGGGAACAGACACAACAGTACCAACTGCATCATCTTTGAAATCAACAAGTTTCTGATCGGTCTGGAGCTGGTGCAGAAGCGGCAGCTCCACCCAGACACAAGCATCTTGAAAGTGGAGGATGACACAAATTGTTCCTTGTCTTCCATCGAGGAAGACTTTCTCACCGCCTCGGAGTACCTGGAGGAGGAGAGCGAGGTGGAAGAATGCAGGAACAACGGTGAGAACTTGCCAGTGCGCTCAGTGGACATGGTGAAAGGCCTCCCACCCTAAAAGGGTCTGGCTGGATTCTCAGAAGAGTTTCAGGTCCCATCTGTTTGGCTGCCACATCACCACTGTCACTTGCTGAGTTAGGGAGGGCGGGAAGAGCTGATGTTTGCAGCGAAGGCGATGACAAATGCTTTGAGCAGACCCAATGTATTAGATGACTGCAGAGCCCCTAAAGATGCCTTAGGGATGGATGCTGATGGACATGTGTGTGTGTGTGTGTGTGTGTGTGTGTGTGTGTGTGTGTGTTCAGGAAAAACCCTCCCACCGTGGAGAAATGGGGCAAAGTTGGTTTCCCTAAGACGTTCGTAAGAGTCATCAATAAGTGGAAGCCAAATGAGTCCAGCCTGAATCCCAGCCCTGTATGGGGGTAGCTATGAACCCCAGAGCTACTGATCTAGCCTTTCTGAGCCCCAGCTTCCTCACCTATGGTTTTGGGGTGTGGTCATGCACTATCACTGTCACACTTATTACATCTAACTACATATTGATTGTAGTGGCTACATATTTTGTATTATTTTTGTTATTACTACTACTAATAAACATTTAATAAGAATAAGTATAAATAACAAGAATAAAAACTATTTCTATTAATTATAATAAAAATGATCTTATCTATTATTGTGCAGCCAGAAGGAAAAGAACCCAGCGTCTGCGTAGCACTCCTCACTCACTCCCTGGGTTGACTCATGAGTAGGTTTCAGTTCTGGGGTTCCCTGGATTCCCCACTTTTCGCTGCAGAGAAAGAGGATATTCCAGATGTTGCTGTGCTGGAAAAGCCCTGTGCAAACTTCAGGGCAAATCTTTGCCAAAAAGTCTCACTATCAACGTTGTTTTAAGACCCTTCCCTCCTCCCTCGGTACCCACCATCCCTTCTAAGGTGCAGAGATGAGGTGCTTCACTTTTCTTGAACACGCACACACACACACACACACACACACACACAATGCTGTTTGGGGGGGAAACAGCCAACGCTTAAAGACATGTTTGGAAATGATTATTTCTGACTCACGAGAACCTAGTCTCCCAAACGTAATCGTGGCCTTTATTTCCTTGTCACTAGGCTATGAAAATATGAATATCTCCGCCAGCCTTCCGGAGAGTGAGCAGGGGCGAGCCACTCGGGGGGAATGGTGTGACAAAGCAAAGCCGTTCTATCCTCCGGAAGACAAATACCTCAGCCAATCCCCTACACCACTGCTGAGAACGGAAGACTCGCTGGCAAAGCTCACACAGGACGCTGCTTTGCACGATCTGGATCTCTCGGGCACGCCATCAGAGAGGAAAGGCGAAGCTGTGGACTTCGAGACAGCGGTCAGCAGCCATCACTGCCCCGAAGCTTGTCAAGGGACAACGCCCCCCGCATGCTGTGCTCCAGGGGATGCTGTCTGCCCCAAGATGGCCACGCGAGATGGCCCCTCTGCTGGTGGTGTTGCCTCTGAACCGGGACGGGGCCTAGAGCCAGAAGACCATGGCTGCAGAAGGAACCCTGCTGCTCCCACTGTAGACGGTGACGCCACCACTGGTGACTATGCTATCAATCTGGCAGAGTCGGTGCTGCAGGACGCGTTCATTAGACTATCGCAGCCAGCACGTCCCCAGGCATCTGCCCTCAGTGCTGCCGTGAGAGGGACCCAGCTGCCCCCGGGCAGCTCGACGAGAGAGCTGGTGGCCCCGCGCTCCTGGAACGAGCTGCCCAAAATTGTCATCATCCAGAGTCCCGATGGCGGCAGCCTCGCCCCGGAGCCCGGCCTCCCCTCGTGGCCTGAGCCGGAGGGTCCTGCTAAGAGCTCGGCCGCCCCCTCTGCGGACAACGCCAGCAGACCCCTCCAGAGCACGCTGGAAGTCGCGCTGGCTTGTGCCGCCACTGTGATTGGGACCATCTCCAGTCCACAGGCCACAGAAAGACTCAAAAGGGAGCAAGAATCACCCGTGGGCAGCCACGCCCTGGCCAGCGAGCCCCCACCCAGGCCAACGCCTCCAGGCTTCCAGGACCCGTCGCTCCGCGAATACTCCTTCCCATCCGCTTTGTGCGGCATGACGCAAGTGGCCAGCGCCGTGGCTGTCTGCGGCCTGGGGGACGCGGGAGAGGTGGCTTCCAACGCCTTCCCGTCCGCAGCTGAGACCCCCGTCGTCGCCTTCTCCGTGCACGGCGGGTCCCCGAGTGGGAGGGACCTGGAGCTGGGCCGGGAAGCCATGGCCGAGGCCCTGCTCCGCGAGGTGGCGCTGGTGCTGACCACACCCCACACCTACGGCAGCTTGGGCCACCTGGTGGAGTCCGTGACCAGAACCATGGTGGACACGGCGTCCAAGCCTCAGCCCGTGTGCGCCGAGAACGTCCCGGGGAACGAACTGGCGCAGACGCTGTCGAGCATCATCCTCAAGCATTCCGTGGACCAGGTGCATCAGCAGAACAAGATAATAGGCTGCACGGACGAGCGGCATTCGGCGGAGACCTTAGACAGCCTCATGGAGATGACCCACCGGCTGCTCTTCGGCGTCATCTGCTCCACCTTCAAGAAGATGCGCCGCATCGTCCAGCTTGGCGAATGCGCCACCGCCCTCTCCAAGGAGCCCGTCGGATGGAGGGACGCGGAGCGAGGTGGCCAGTCACCCGCGCCGGCGGCTCGGCCAGAGGGGACGAAAGCCACCGAGCCCCCCAGCGACCCAGCCCTCAGCGGCCCACGCGGCCCTGGCCCTGACCCCGTGCCTGACCCACCTGTGAGGCTCGAGGCCAAAGACCAGGGGAATCCGCACAGCCCCAAGCTGCCAGCCGACGTGCCCTGCGGTTCGAGCGGGCCCGAGTCCCCCGCCGCGGGGCTGTCCCCCACGGACACACACCTGCAAGGCAGAGCGACCGAGGACGCCCCGAAGCCCCTCCCCCATCGCAGGCCCAGCCACCACGGCAGCCGAGGCCGAGGCTCTGCGGAGGGAGAACGGACACCCCCGGTGGCCACGTGCAGCGGACGCTCCCCGGGAGCCGAGGGCTACAGCCCGCCCAGCGGCCCCGAGCAGCCCCCTGGCGCCTGGCCCGTGCCCAGCGAGGGTCCCGGGGGTCTGGCCGCCCGGGGGGAGGACCAGCCGGGGGCGGCGCCCAGCCCGCTGCGGGCGAGCCACGCCGCCGAGCTCCGCAGCGTGGCCGACTTCGCCGAAGAGTTAGCGGGGACCATCGTCTCCATGGCAACGGAGATTGCGGCCATTTGCCTGGACAACTCCCACGGAAAGCAGTCCTGGTTCTGCGCCTGGCCGAGAGGCGGCGGCGAGTTCCCGGGGACCCCGAGCGCCGCCGCGGGCCGGACCCCGAAGAGGAGGAAGGACTGTGCGCCGAGCAGCAGCGCGCCGCGCAAGCACAAGCCCCCGCGCCTGGGCGAGATCAAGCGCAAGACGGACGAGCACCCCGAGCTGAAGGAGAAGCTGATGAACAGGGTGGTGGACGAGTCCGTCGACGACGTCCCCGGCGCCGTCAGCGCCTTCGCCGACGAGGTGGCCGCCAGGATCATGACCTTGACCGAGGTGGACGGGGGCTGGCACGCCCAGGGCTGCCCCCGCGGCCGCCTCCTGAGCGGGGACCGCTGGAGCCGGCCGAAGGCCTCGAGCTGCGAGAGCATCCCCGAGGAGGACCCGCGCGCCCGGGCCCCGGGCAGCGAGCGGGGGCTGGCCAGCACGCTGAGCCCGGCGGCCAGCAGGGCCAGCTCGGTGTCCAAGCAGTCGAGCTGCGAGAGCGTGTCGGAGGAGTTCTCGAGGTTCATGGTGAGCCAGATGGAGAGCGAGGGCCGCGGCTTCGAGCTGTTGCTGGACTACTACGCCGGCCAGCACGCCGGCCGCATCGTCAGCGCCGCGGTGCAGCAGGCCAGCCGCCAGGGGGAGCCCGCGGGGGGCGCGCGGCCCGCCTGCGCGTCCAAGCAGGCCAGCACCGAGAGCATCACGGAGGACTTCTACAGGTACATGCTGCGCGCCGCCGAGCGCGAGGCCGGGGCGGCCGCGGGCTCGCGCCGGGGCAGCCAGGACTGGGGGGCCGGCCTGCTGGGGCCCGCGCCGCCGCCGCCGCCGCCGCCGCCGCCGCGCTGGCCGCTGTGCCAGCGACAGTCCTCCGCGCCCGACGCCAGGGCGGCGGGCGCCAGGCTGACGGTCAGCGCGCCGGTCAAGGCCAGCTCCCTGGACGGCTGCGCGCACGGCGGCCCGCGGGACCTGCTCAGCGTCCAGCCGGTGGGCAGCTTGCCCGCGTCCGGCCTCTGCAAGTCGGACTCCTGCCTCTACCGCAGGGGGGGGCCCGACCAGGTCACCAGCCGGCTGATCCACGAGACCTGGGCCAGCTCCATCGAGGCCCTCATGCGCAAGAACAAGATCATCGGGGAGCACGCGGGGCCCGGGGCCCCCGAGGCCGGCGCGGGCTGGCTCAAGGCCAGGGGCGCAGGCCGAAGGGTGCCCGGCAGGGCGCAGAGCGGGCCGGGGCGCAGGCAGGAGTCCGCGGACTTTCCCCGGAGAGACTCGGTGACCGAAGGCTGCCTGCCCCCTGGGGCGCCTCCGAGCGGAGCCGGTCCCCTCCGCAGTCCCAGGAGCCTGGATGCTAAAAGGGGGTCTTTCTCCTGCGGGGAGGTGAGCCCGCCCGGGCGGTCGCTGTGCCCCAGGGACGTGCCTTTAATTCAGATTGAAGCGGACCAGAGAGAAGAGTGCATCGTGGGAGAGCCAGGAGGCTCCTCGTGCCAAAGCAGCCCGCTGCCCGGGAAAGCAGAAGAGCTTCAGGAAGAAGAAACAGGCTCCAACGCGGCAGGGGGTGGAGGCGAGGTCGTGCATGCCTGCCAGACCCGCAGGTGAGTGGGTGCCCTCACCCCTGGGTGCTCGAGAGAGGCCTGTGTGCTGCTTCTTTTTTTTTTTTTAAAGACCAGGTCTTGCTACTTTAGCCCGTGGAACTGCAGGCTCTCGTTGCCTGGGGTACCACAGACTCAAGCGATCCCCAGCCTCAGCCTCCCAGGTAGCTGGGATGACAGGCGCGCACCACCACGCTCAGCTATTTTTTTGGAACTAGGCCTTGCTACGTTGACCCGGGTGGGACTCGAACCGCGATCCCTGGCCCCAGCCCTGGCTTCCTAGGCTGCCGTTTGCAGGCACGCGCCACCATGCCCGGCCTCCTGTGTGCTTCTTACTGGGGGTTTCCCCTAAATCACAGGACGTCAGATATGCAAGAACTGAACTCCGAGACAATCAGCAGCCTGTGTGTCCTGTGCTCTTGCAATAGGAAGTTGAAAACATTTCTCTTAGCCTAACTAAATCCATGTATGAAGCAAAGGAAGTAGGTACCATTGCCCCTTAAAAAGTGTTAGGGGTTGTGTGTGGAATGAAGAAGAAATGGAAACAGAAGAGGTGGATAGCGATCTGGGAGGCCAGCCCACAGAACGGGGATCCTGGGAAGCATGTTCAGGTCCAACTTTAACGAAGTTGTGAAGCCCTTTCTATCCCCCATCAAGGAAATGTTACAGTGACGTCATGAGGAAGGAGCAAAGCACATGTGACATGCAGCAGGGAGGATGCGGGGATGTGTGGCAACAGGAGAATTTACCTCTGGGGGCAACAGCTGTTACTAATAGATCATGTCTCTGGGGACATTCCAAAGAGGTTAGGAAGCTGGGTGACAGGGGAGAGATGTGCTGTTGCCCACACCCTAGCGTGCCAGAGGGGGCTAGAGAGACAGGAGATGTTCCTTTTATCTAAAGCTCCGTCTCTCTACCTGCTGCCACATTCCACACAAAAGAATCTCCCATCCTCTGCCAGTTTGTAAGATGCTTGGTGTCGGTGACATGTTTTTAAGCCCCTAAGGAAATCCTATCAACTTATCCATTTGAAAAATATTACACCTCAGTTTTAAAATTGGCACCTGCCCTTGGGACATGATATTTCTTCCAGGTGTCTCCTTTCAAGGTTTCCTCTGTTGTCTTGTCTTAGATAAGCTTTGGGAAGACTGACCCTTCAGCTGTGCAGCAGCACAACTCAAAGTTTGCTCTTTCAGGAATCCTTTTCATGATGCGCCTGAAGGTGGGTGCTTCCTGCACTTGAGGCCAGATCGTTAGTCCTCTGAGGGTACTGAAAACAGTGCTATTTCCTTTGCCAACTCCCATTTTCCGCAGTGGTTTCATCAGATGCTTGAATATGAGGATCATTTGTAAATTTTTGGTTTAGAGTAAAATTAAGCAAAAGAAAAAAAAAACTAAGCTTCTGTCTTAGCTAAAACTAAGCTGGAGAAATCATGGGTATCATCCTTTCAAAGACACACCTGTGGCGCCAAGAGCCTGTGATGTTTAAATGGTAAAGTGCAATAAATAAGTGGAACGTACTTTGATTGGCTAGCATGGCCCACTGAAGTCCCAGTACTTCCCCAACTCTGTCGGGGAGGCAAGAGACAATGCCCCCTCTCCTTCTTCAGAGGGCATTGCTGCATTTTCTTCTTAACTAGTTAGTGCTTGGAATATAATCTGCCCTGGAAGAATGCTGAAGGAAGAAAGGGAAAAAGAAAGCATGAAAACACACAAGCAAAAAGAGCACCAAGTCCAACCCAATGCGACGCAGGCAAGCTAAGAAAGGCTCCGAGAGAGCTGTATTTCTCCAGCTATAGACAGTATTTATTTAAGTCTCACAAGGTCTCTCCTGAGTGCGCAGCATCTCTGGGGAGTCTGGAGATTCACATGTTTTTCGAAGTGATCAGATTGCTCAAGAAGTGAAATGACCATAGTGTCATCCTTTAAACCGTAGCTTGAAATAAGAGAAAGCCGAAGAGCTGTATTTTAGAGTCAGGGCATCTATCTTAGAGTTCCCCTGAGCTTGGAGACACCAGCCAGCTGTGAGTGTCATCACAGAAAGCCCTGTAGCTAGGGAGCACTCATGAGCTGCGAATTCAACAAAATCCACAGTTGTGGCTTCACATCAAGTAGTGGTTGCCGTGGAAGTGAAATAAGTTCATTAGACAATTTTTTAAGCCAATTGTTACTAATAGGAAGCCTCCAGTTGGCTTAGACCGATGTTCCACATGATGACTGAATGCCCAGTTCCTTCCACTCACAATACAGATGTCTGATTTGACTTCCCCATGACAAAAAACAACTTAAGGTCTGGATCTGCTTCCAGAATAGAAGGAGCATGGAAAGACTTGTCACAGAAAATTAATTTCGCCAACTAACCTGATAGTTTTCTAACCCTGAGCCAGTTCCACAATCTCTCAACCTCAGTTCACTCACATCATAGGCTGGAATATTAACAATAATTGCATGGCTAGAGGATACTTAGGTTTAAATAAAGACACCCCACAGAACTCTGACCCTGCCACCCGTCCCATTGCAAGCATCCTATCAGCATTCGCTTCTGCTGGTTGTTGTGATTAAGGTGAGAATAGGTGGCTACCTTTATTCCAGCAGATTTTTTCTCCCAAAGAAACCTGGCATGAACAGTGTGTGCTCAGTATGAAAACAGGAGGATTCCTAGATTGGCAATGGGGGTAAATTAGTCATATTTGAATCAATAGTTTTTTTGGCTCAGAGTTGTTATCCTGGGATTGAATGTGTCACAATAGCTAAATACAGAGCTCCATCTCTGCAAGAGTTTCCACCAGTGACACACAGAGGAGGGAGGTACAAGAGATGTTTCATTTGGAGGTGGGGGTGTTACTTCCTGAAGATATTTTTAGGCTACAATCTGAGGAACATTCTCATAACTCATACTAAAAAAAGTCCTGAAAACTAAATATACAGAAATAAAAAAGATATTGCTTTTACCTGATAAAAAAAGTAGCAACTTCAAAATTCATTACGCAGATCAGGTCCTGTAAAGTACCTCTTGTATTTTTAGGTCATAACATTCATACAGAATTATCCCTCGGATATTAACAGTTTAAATGATGTAGAGCAGATTTGTCAGAAAATATTACCCTATCGGTGGGAATCGATGTGTTCTTAACTGCCATGTCTCAGAGAGGGAGAGAAGGAGAGAGAGGATACTATCACCTATCGTCAGCCTGGGAAAGAATCAAAATTCATAATTGAAAGTGTTGTTGCTACTGGATGGTAGTGTTTTCTCACTGCAATAAGGTTAAAAATCATAAGTCAAATCATCATCAAATCAAAAAATGGGCACCATCTATATTTTCCAGTTGTCAGCCCTGTACTTTTTCAGTCATTGTTGTCTTCCTCTTCAACACTATAATTTTTTGGTATCAGGAGAGACAATTCCATGATTATATTTATATTTCTGTAGAGTCAAGGATTTCTGAGCAAAAAGCATGGACACCTGGACTAAAGCCTCTGAAATAGAGGCTTCTAGAAAGACCTGGAGCTCTTTACTCACATTCAGGGTGGTAAAGTAGAAACCATCTCCTCTGCTCCCCAAAGGTTTTTGGATTTGTTTGTAAACAGCAGCAAAGTGAGCAAATCACTCCCCCCTCCCTCCCATCTCTTCCCCACCACCCCTCTCTCCCTCACCCCCACCAGATGAGGAATGAGAAAGGACATGCCAGCAACAGCTCTTACAATAGGTCTGAGCATCATAGTGTTTCAGTTCCTCTCCTACTGTGGACCCTCTCTCTCTAGGCAGAGGGCAGTGGTTAGCTGGAGTTTTGGGGACCAGAGTGAGCCACTTTGTGTAAATAACAAAGGGACTAAACCTTAATTCAGAGCTCTCCTGGGGTGTGCATATGCACGTGTGTGTGTTTGCGTGCATGTGTGTATTATTCTTCTTTGGCAAACTAATGGAAATTCAAACCCATCAGCTTTCAGCTTAGCAGTTAAGTGTGCTAGAAACTTCCACTCATCAGTACCATGGTGAATTAGGAAGCTACTAGCTTGCTAGTGGGTATCAGCTCTTCCAATTTGGACTTGACAGGTGGACATAGTTAAATTGAGAACATGGGTCTGATTATGACACTGGACACTTTTACAAGAATATGTACATCTAAAGAATATTTGATGTTATAGAAATATAACAATTTTTAATAATGTGTGTCTACCAGTACTCTGGTGTTTGTTGCAGCACTGTTTACAATAGCCAGGGTATGGAAATAACCCAAATGCCCCAAAACAGACCAATGGGTCAGAAAGCTGTGGTCTATGCACACAATGGAATATTATTCATCTATAAAAAAGACAAACGTGTCATTTACAGCAACATGGATGGAGCTAGAAGGAATCATGTTAGTGGAAATAAGCCAGAAAGAAAGATGGGATGGTCTCACTTATATGAGGGATAGAGGGAAAACAAACAGATGGGCAAGAAAAATCTAAAAGTAACTGTCATCAGAACTAAGCATGGAACAAAAGAGGGAAAGGGAGGTATAATCAGGGGAGGGGAGAGACACAAAGATCAAGATGATGGTTCATACATGACAAAGTGGTGGGAGAACCTCGAGGTAGACAACAAAGCAAATATATATATATATATGTATATTTTTTAAAGAAACAAGAAAATAAAATCTAAAAAAGTAAAAAAAATACAGGTAACTATATATACTGAGTGAAAACTGGAAAGTAGGAAGTGCTACCTAAAAGACAAAAATAGGTAAATTGCTTTCATTATTTTAAAAAGGAGATGACCCTAACCTGGAATATTCAGATGTGAGCATCGTGGTGGCACCTCAAACCTAATAAGAGGCAAAAACCATGAAAGGGGGTTATTACAAATAGGCCTTTTAGCACATTCTATAATTTACTAATATAGACTGCTAGATTAGACTTATTGGATGATTGCAAAATATATTAAACAACATATATGCATTAAATGGTTTTATTTTTTTAATTTACTTCTTCCAAAATCTTAGTAAAGCGGATGTGTATTTTTTTCTTAGAAAATTTTATGAATTAGTTCAAGTTGAATACGTGGCCAGTGAGAGAACCAGCATCTACAGCAGCATTCCTGTAAAAATATGGTGCCCTCTTCTCCAGCATGTGTTCAGAGGAAGCAGAAAGACAAAAGCCACATGACAGGAATTCCCAGATAGGTCTGAAGAACACCAGATCATTTTGTTGTCTCATGAGGAGGGTGAAGGCAGTAAAACTAGATGAACCATAGAGAACAGGTTTAGCACTTGGGAGTTCTTGAAGGTTCTTGACAAGCCTGGCAACCTCATCTAACAGCTGTGTGAAGAAGATTTTGAAAAAGAAGGAAGTGATGAGGTTTACCTATAATTATGTAGTCTAGGTCTAGATCAACCACGTATGGAAAATCTCAAGGTCTGATATAGTGGATCAACATTTATGACCTTCAAGAAGTCATTCAGTTTAGCTTCTGTGTTCTTTACTACAGGTATGGAAGAATATGAATGAAGGTAAAGGCCAAAAGCATATGAGAATGAGTGTGTGAAAGATGCTCTCATGGTAGACCTGAAAATACTTCAACTTAACTGGATGCAAAGGTTGAGAAGGAGAAAGCCTGAGACTTCAAGGTTTCAGGTTCACTCAGAAAAGCCAAGAGGAATAAGACACATGGGGCGAGGGGGGGGTGCATTTTAGATAATGACAATTTGGAGATGTTGATGAAATATATTGGGTATATCCAGAAAACCCACTTAAAGAAAACAGAACTCCAGAATTAGAAAGGGGTGTCCCAACCACCTTTGAGACTTGGGAGCTGTCATCATAGACAGGAGAGTAGATGAGATTGCACAAGACAGACTTCAGGGAAGGGCAGTGAACTGACCTAGCTGATGACAGTCACTCTCAGGAAATGCAGAAGGAGGTTGCAGACAAGGCGTGTACAGAGAGGCAGAAGTTCAAGGGTAGTTAAGGAGGAATGGATTCAGGGAGAGAGAACTGGCAGAAAAAGGGTTAAATGTTTTGAAGCATAGTTCATTGATAAAAGCATTCATCTAGAAAAACACCACTTCTTGGCCTTCTGGCTAAGATCAAGTGTAGAAAAGCAGAGCAGGCATCCATCAGAGGTTTCAGGAAAGGGAATGGGAGGTGAAGGTGACAGTGACTAGGAAATGTTCGCAGGTGTTTATACACAGAATGACTTGATGAATCACCTGTGCTGAGGAGGATGTGGGTCCAAGCATGGTCTGCTTGCATCAGAATCACCTGGTGGCTTATTAAAATGTTATCTAGGCCTCCCTGCCAAAGCACAGATTCATAATCTCTAGGAACTATGTTCTGGGTCTATTTTGAATGTCGCTGTGCGTCAATGATGCATATGCTTGCCGGCTGTGGTGCTGCAGCGTGTTTTCCAAATGGATGGAGATAGTGAGTGGCAAGAAATGGTATGAAGAGATTGGAAATATGATGACAAGGAAACAGCCCAAATGCTCCCACACAGATGAATGTATCAGAAAGTTGTGGTCTAAGTACTTGGTGGAATATTACTTAGTCATGAAAAAGACACATTTGATGGATTTGTAATAATGTGGATGAACCTAGAAGGAATCATGTTAGGAGAAATAAGCTAGAAGTATAAAGAGAAATACTGGATAATCTCACCTGTGTGTAGGATATAGGGAAAGCAAACACACAAAAGGACAAGGCAAATTTAAAGTTGTTAACAGAACAAAAGCATAGAGAAGAGAGGGGGAGGCAGTCAATTGGGATACGGATGAGCACAAGAGATTCAGATGATGGTTCATGGGTGATAAGTGGAGGGAGAACTTTGGGGTAGACATCAATGTAAAATATATGTGTGTGAGTGTGTGTGTCTGTGTGTGCAATCAGTTTTAAAAAAATAAAATTTTAAAAAAGCTAGAAAACTGCTGAAAGGTCAGGTTGGAACCTGGATTCCAACAGCAGGATTAGCCAGAAAGAAAGGCCTCACCCATGTCCAAGGCAATCCTGATCGCTCTGCCCAAGATGCAAGCCCGACCCAGCAGCCAGGAGGACCCCAAAAAAGTGTCGGTCTGTGTCTCCACTCTTGGTAACAATATCTTGCCGCCTGCAGTGACAGCCTTCAAGCCAGAGATGCCCCAGAGGCTGAAGTTGCCCCAAAGACTGAAATCACCCCAGAAGGCAGAGACCCTGAGGAGCCCCCCAACCCTCCAGGCAGCAGTGAGGAGAGCACGGACAGCTGGTCCCAGCTTGCCAATGAGGAGGATAACCCGGATGACTCCAGCAGCTTCCTGCAGCTCAGCGAGCGATCCATGAGGTAACTGCCTTGCACTTGACTTCCCAGGGAACTAGGTCTCGGAGGGGCCCGTTCCAGAAATGTACTCACTTCGCTGCCACGGGCCCTCCCCAGCAGTAAACGGATGGCTCGCGCTGAGTCAGGTGCCTGCCTGCTGTAAGTTGGGCTGAGAGGGAGCTGAGCGTTAGTGTTGGCTTAGCTCACCTTGGCAAGGTGAAGGCTCAGCTTGTTGCGGTCTTACGAGCGCCAGTGAGTGTCCGGAAGACAGCCATGAATTCCGAAACAAGCGCTGCTCTTCTACCTGGCGTGGCCGGTGCCTTCTATCGAGCTCATTTATAGTCCAGAGGCAACGCAGGCTGGGTTTAGATGAGGCTATTTTTCCCCCTCTGCGCCCTCTCTCCTTTCTCTGTTCTGCCCTCTGCATGGCCACTCTGGAAACACGGAGAGAAAGTCTTGAGGAGTCAGATTCCGTAGGCCCAAACCATACAGGAGGCGCAAGCTAAAAACCATTCCCTGGGAGGTGGAGATGAAAAGAACCCGCAACTTACGTCTGGCAGATCAGTCTAGTTAGACTTAGGAAAATTTCACACTGCTAAGCTAAGTGTCTCAAATTAAAAAAGTAATAATAATAAAATAAGGTAAAACCTGGAGGCAAATGTTATACTAAGAGAAAAAGCAAATGGAGTTTAATCTCTGAACTTAGCAGTTTATAAGGTCTACGATGCCCTGTGTCTGAGTCATTGAAACCCCAGGTGGGTTTATTCAGTCCCTCCACGTAAAAGCAAGACAGGAGAATCTTCCTGGTTAGTCACAGTTCCCCAGAGATATGTCCCACATCACACAACACAGTAGCGCTCCTACTTCCAAGACCTCACTCGGCAGAAGTGTGTTGGGAACCATTTGAGGAAATTCAAACGTACTTTCATTTTTCAAGTCCAGGCAGAGCCTAAAATTTGTCTTGATTCTACTGTGTTTCAAGACAGAGGATGTGGGTTAGTACGTAGACCACATGTTGACGGGGTCAACTAGGAAATGCAGCATCAATCCTCCCTCTCCATCATCCCTGAGGTAGGAGACGTTACTCCTTTGTAATTATTTTAAGATACAAGATCTATAAAATGTTGGCATTGCACAGAGTGTACTTCTAAAGGCTGTAGTCCTGTCAGAGGCTATTGAGGCAGGTGCATGTTCTGTAAAAGGTTCCTCAGAAAATATCCCCTGAATGGTAATAGGAGATGTTCATTCTCTGGTTTCTGCCCAGAGCCTTGAATCAAGCAGAGAGGCATCCAGGTATCTCCCTCAGCTAACGTTCAGGGTAACTTAAATCTCTGTGGGTAAACCCAACGAGTCCCTGCTGACAGTGAGAAACAAGGAGGCATGTGTGGGTCACGCCTCATGTGACATCACTGTGACACCACTGCAGACACCAGAACCCAACAATGATGACAATGATGATGATCTGCTTGAGCCCAAAATATCTTCCCTTGGGTTTTCCCAGAATTTGGTCAGAAATCAATATCCTAGGAGGCCTAAACATATAGCCATATTCTTGTGGGGACCGGAACGATGGAACGTCGGTGTTGGCAGTATGGCCAGGTGGTGGAGACTGGCATTAATTTGTAAACTTTTGCTTTGTCAGCAATGGCAACAGTAGTGCCACTAGCAGTCTTGGCATTATGGACCTGGACATTTATCAGGAAAGCATGCCATCTTCTCCTATGATTAAGTAAGTAGCCGCTGATCAGTGAGTGTGAGACCACTAACCAATTCCATTGGCAATCATTTTGATCATTCAGAGTGTGCCAGCACTGATTCCATCACGTCTGTGCCGCTGTGACCCCATGTCACTGGAGCAAGGACTCAGGCCAAACTTAGTGCCACTTTACCACCATCTAATTTCTGGATTTCAGATCAGTCCCTTGTGATCTAATCATTTTGGGATGAAACCCACACCACCAAAAGTATATGTCATGTGACCTCATCGGCTAGATGGAAGCCAAAGTCCATTTAAATGTTACTATGCTATGACAAAGACTGTCATTCAGTCCCTAGGTGACATCAATGACTTTCCCTTCTCTGGTAGATACCAGCATAAATCACTACCAAGTGTGTCCAGTATCAGATGGGGCCATCTTGGTTGTGTGTCATTAACACACAGTGACTCTGCTCTCTACCACATCACGAATCTCTAAGACACCAGGGAGAAAGCATGTTGTGGAGCCAGATAGGTTCAAATTTGACAAAGATTCAAAAGGCAGTTAAAATAGAAAGTGCCAAAGAGAAGGCAAGAGTAGTTTAGGACTTCAACTAGAATTTGTCATTATTCTGGAGCAATTAATCAATGAATTCCTGTCTGCTTTTGATCACCTGACTTAGTTTATTTAGGGATTTCCAACTTTTCAAAAAAAAAATGAAAATGAAATGAAGATAAACATTAATCCCTGCCTCGTTTCCTCCATCACCGCCTTCCCTAGAGTGTGTGTACTTCACTGTGTCATCACGAATCCTGCCCCCGGGGTCTGTCTCCATGAGTACAGGGGTGTTGCACCCCTTGCTCCTCCACCATCATGATCGCAGATGAAGATGCATGTGCTCCTGACTGTGGGTTGCTACTGCTTTCAAAAGGAGACCAAGAAATGAAATAGACAAATATCTACTTTGGGGGCAGTTTCCTCTCTCTCTTCTAGGAAACATGTATTTAGATCCTTTTGCATGGTTTCCACATGGGAGCCTGAGCCCCTGGAGATGCATGTGTTCCGGCAAAACCAAGGTCATTCCATCAAAGTCAGCATCCTCAGGTCCTCAGTAGCAGAAACGGTACCTGCCTGGGGCCATTCCACTGTGTCACTGGCATAGAGATCTGACCGAAAAGCTCGGCTCTCGGGGAGTGGGGTGATTTTCAACAGATGACTAGATAATCTTGAGAGAACAAATATACTTTCTCTCAGCATCAGGAAGATAGTAAACTCTACCCATCAGATCCCAGCAGCAATAGACCATAAGGAAAATCAGCTGTTCTAAAGAGACACATTTTCAAAACCCCCAGTCCTTTCATTAATGACCCCCATCTTTAATTCCCAGGCAGGGCAAAGCTACAAGGCTCTCTAGATCGTTCCTTCCTGTCTGACACAGCTTCTTACACTATACACAAAGTTCACTCATAAGTACGTACTTAGGAAAACACTGCAGATATTGGGCATGACCACATCCAATGAAGCAATGAAGCAACCACTTCTGTTAGGAGTCTCTGGTGCTGAATTACTTCCAGTCCACTGCACCCTTTCCATAAAAAAAAGCCTCAAACAACAACAACAAAAAAACACAAGCAACTGAGGTATTTTGCAGGTTGTTGATTTTCCCCTTTATTTCCAATCAAAGGACCATCTGTACAGCTAGAAACCTTATGCTCCTACATGAACATATAAAGGTTATATTGTTATCATAGCATAGGAAATGATGGTGTCAGCATTGGAATAGATGGTCCTTTAAATGATAAGTAGAATGCCAAAAAAAAAGAGAGAGAGAAATTCTCACACCTGAGTTAGTGACCCAGAAATCCCTTAGACTACTTAGCTGCAAAGGATTTTGGGAGAGAGGAGGAAAATAGGATGCTTCTCTCAGCGTCTTCCACACCCATCATCCCAAGTAAAGCCACAGGTTATCAGGCCTTTCTTTTGTTTGTTCTATGGGGGCAGGGCTTTTATCCCAGTCCCAGTAGCCCCAAATCACCACCTCATCAGCTGTTTCCCAGCATTATTTCACGCAATGAAAAGGACCCATCCAGAATGAACTTAAGAAACTTCTAGATCACTAAGTCCCATCACCTCATCTTCCATGTACAGCTTCCTCTTCCTAAACATGACCAACCATGTCCTGTTGTTTTCTCCCAAAGTGAATTAGTAGAAGAGAAGGAGATTCTTAATGGACAGTCAGAAACCGTGGAGGGTAAGCCGCCTTCCCCTAATTCTCACACACAATTTGCCTGTGCGCTCCCTGAGGCAAGTGTCGTAAGGCTGTGGTTGTGTCTGTGCACAGAGCCTGTCCCTGGACTCGCGGTGGGAGCAGCCGGCCACCAGGCCAGCCTGCTGGTCATCAACTTCGACCTGGAGCCGGGGTGTCCTGATGCTGAGCTGCGAGCCACACTGCAGTGGATAGCTGCCTCTGAACTCGGGATTCCCACCATCTATTTTAAGAAATCTCAGGAGAGCAGAATCGAAAAGGTATCATGTTCGTGATCGGATGCTAGCGAAAGCTTGTTTGTATCATCACTGCTAGGTCTTCGTGAACGGCCAGCTCACCCATTCAACTTGTCATTATTTCTTCTCAGAGATGCGCCTTCAAATTGTCTCCGACTGTACCGCTTCCCACCTGTTGATGTATTATCATGATTATTGTTCTTTGACACTCAGTTTGTCTCCATGAGTGGCTGGTGATGAGAAAGGAAATCAAGGCGATGGGAATGTTTGTAAAAGTCTGTGACTCATAATGTTGATATGTTCTGGACGTAAACGTATTTGATATGTTCTCTTCGTAAACGTATTTAAATCCAAGTAGAAGGAAAGGACTTGGTGGGTTATAGAAACTAAATTGAGGCCACATGAATGTTTAAAACAGACTATGGCATGGTGTCAAGAAGGCACTTTTAATTTCCTACAAAACAGTTTTGCGTGTAACACTGGTGAGTAGATATCCGAACATCAACATTCCTAGCAACGATCACTCTGATCCCATATCTCTAAGACCTCCCACTAACTCAGTTATTAAGATTGAGGCATAAATTCATCTGTCTTCAAGAGCAATGCTCTATAGTTTAACAGAATATTATTAAGAGATTTCTTATTAATTATCACAATGTTGGATTATTAGTTTTCTATTGCTATGTAACAGATGACCAGAAATTTACTAGTTTTTTAAAAAATATCACATATATCTATTTCTATTCCCTGGGGTTCACCCACCACCTCCCCTCCCTGATCACACCCACCCATTCCCCCACCTCCAGTTGTGTACTTTAGTTGTTAGCTTATTTTGACTTTTCCTCCTGGCCTGTTGTTTTTCCTATATCCCATGTATTAGTGAAACCATCTGGTTTCTGTCTTTTTCTTTCTAACTTGTTCCTGCTAATATGCTTTCTTCTAGGTCCATCTATGTTATCATAAATTCATCAAATTTGTCATTTTTGTTGGATGAGTAATATTCCATTGTATATATACCACATCTTTTTCATCCATTTGTCTGTTTCGGGACATTTGGGTTGTTCTCTGTAAATTTACTAGTTTAAAACCATCACAACCAACTCTAGGCACTTTGGGTGAATTCTGCTATACTCTCTGCTCAGGAACCTACAAGACAGAAGTTCAGATGGCAGCGTGGCTGTCCACTTATCTGGAAACTATGGGAGAAAATAAGCTTCCAAATATATTCAAGTCCTCGTTCAGTGCCTTGAGTTCAGTGCCTACATCAGTAGGACTGATGTCCCCGTCTCCTTGCTGACTATCAGATGGGGACCAAACTCAGCTTCTAGAAGCTTCCCAGATGCTTTGTGGCCCCCTCATGCTGTCAAGTTCACTTTTTCAGTCACCAATCACAGAAAACTCTCTGATTTTAAAAGGATTCACTCAATTAGATTAGGACCATCCTATAATCTTCTTTTGATTAATACAAATTTAATCAAAGATTCTCTTTTGGCATTAAGGCAACATAATAAGGATATGATTATCTCATCCTTTTCATGGGACCAGGAATGAAGGATACTTGTTTTAAAATAAAAATGTCTTCCCACTGGACACTCCCAATCTAAACCAACAGTGTTTCATGACCTCTTCATCATGGAGCAGGCTAAAGTGACATCTTTAACTTCAGAAATGTCATGTTCCCATCACCATTCAAGTGTTAGTCACCATTCACGGATGTAAACCCTGAATCTTTATATGAATTTTGAATTTTTGGAATCAATTAATGTTGTCAACATCTATCCCTTGATAACATTCTCAACTTTTAACCCTCTACCAGTGAAAATACAGACCCGAGTTAAAGGAGTGAAGAGTGTCATGGATAAAAATGAGCTAGTTCATCATCCCTCCAGCTGTCCATCAATGTAGTGGTAGAGTCGAGTGGAACTTATAATCAGTTTATAACTAATCACAGCTTTAGGTCAATTCAGAAGGCAAATTCCAAATATTGTGGTCATCCAGGTCACTTTCATTCCTTGCCAGGAAATGACATCACCATTTTCAAATGTTCTCTTTCCTTCTGTTTTGTTTACGCTAGAAACTATTTCTCACACTTCAGTGGTGTGTCAAATACACAGGATCATGGACAACACTTATTTATCATTAATATCCTTAAACCCATTCTGGAATCTGGTGGTTACTGAGGAGTGGAACCAGAAATATGCATTTTAGCAACTCCTCTCCGATGAAGTGATTCTAATGAGCCCTAAAGTTGGAGACCTCCGAGAGGCAGAATTTGAAGTGACTTTTTAGTGTGCATCGTTCCAGGGGGAGTAAGGTGGAGAATCCTAATGCCCAAAAATCTAAAAATAGCTTGGGATTCAATTCACAATAACCTTGACATCATTTAAATATAACCTACTTAATTTGAGGCAAGAAAGTTAAAAAAAAGGAAAAGCAGTTAGCTAAAAGCAATAACACCAGTTGGCTAATCGTCCATGTTTTGGATAGGAGACATCATTGCTTTCCAATTCTTGCTGCTTCTGTGTAAATTGAGTGGGTTTCTGTGAACTGGAGTGGGCTGTTGACTGGCCTCCATCTACAAGCGTCTTCTCTTTCAGCTGTAAGAACTGCTGTGTTCCTCAGAGGCGATGCCTTGAACAGAATGTATGAAGAGAGGAAGCACATGCTTGCTTATCTTCTTTAAAAAAATAAAGGTCAGAAGAAGAGTGACTTCACCTCTCACTTCTTTTCTTTCTTTCTTTGGTCATCGAGGAACATTGCTTTCTAGCATTGCAGATGACTGAGAGGTATAGGGTCACCCCCTCTAGATGTGTGTGGTCTGATTACTCACACATGATCCCACCTCCCACCAAGACGCCTATTGTCCTCCATGAAGACTCATGATCTCTCCCCTTCCCCACTCCACGCCATTCCACATGTGAAGTAATGGAAGGAGAATGAGAGAGCGAATGCCAATGGTGTTAGCATTTAACCACACTTTTCCCAAAACACTGCACTTAAAATCTCAGTTTTAAAATTTAAAGAGAGAAAGATAAGGAAGAATTAGTCTGCCTTAGCTCTGAGGCAAAGCACCGCAGACTGAGTGTCTTACACAGACGTTCCTTTGTCGCAGCCCTGGACCTGACAGTCCAAGACAGATACACAGGCACAGTTCACAGCTATGTCCTCACAGGGCAGAGGGAGAATCCTCTGGGGTCTGTTCCTTTTCTTAAGGGGAATGAATCCCACTATCCACAACCCCCCTCCAGCCCTAATCATTTCCCATAGCTCAACCTGCTAGTACCCATGATGAGAGTGGGGGGGGGGGTCCCCAGTATAGCAAACTGGAGGAGGGGATACAACCATTCAGCCTCTTCCTTTGTAAACATTGAAAGCTGTCTTGAACGGACTCTTTTTATCAGTTCTCAAATGTAGCATGTCCTAGAATCACCTGGGAACTTTTCTAAGCCCCGACACTCTGCTCAATTAAACCAGAATCTTTTCTCGGACTATAACCGAGGAAGCAGGAATTTCTAAGGTCCCTAGTGGTTCCAGGGCAGAGCGAAGGCTGTCATCATGACTCAAAGACCAGAACTGCGGAGCAATATAAAAGCTTGTGCTCAGGGAAGTGGAATTCTTGGAGCAAAGTGAGGGCAACTTCATCGAAATCTGCATTTAAATGGAACGTTTCTAAGATACCATACAGCTCCAGCTCGCAACCACTCCCGTTGACCCCATCATGTGAGTCTGGAAATAATCGATTTAATTTAGCAAATGTACCTGAAGCTATAAACACCATCTGGTCCATGATCCTTTGCTTCAAAAGAGTCTACCACTGATTTACCATCATAGGAAGTAAATGCATCTGGTTTCCTATGAGAAGATCTTTGTTCAAGGAAATGCCAAGGATGTTCCATAGGAAGGCATGTGGAATTGCAAGAAGTGAAATTTTTTTTCATATATATGTATAATATATATATATATATATATATATATATATATATATATATCATCATTGTGTATCCTGGGGTTCTCCTATTTCTTTAACACCCATTAACCATCTTAATATTTTGTGCCCTCCACCTCCCGTTTTCTTCCTCTTTTCCCTCTCGCTCTATCGGTTCAGTTAGTTGTTTCAAATTTTTATTTTCATTGGGTTTTTTTCCTATATCCTTCATATAAGTGAGACCATCCCACATTTCTCGTTTTCTTTCTGGCTTATTTCTGCTAATATGACACTCCTTCTAGCTCCATCCTTGTTGCTGCAAATGACAAATGTTTGTCCTCTTTGATCAACCCATAATATTCCATCATGTACATATACTACAGTTTTTCAGTCATTCATCAGTTTGAGGGCATTTGGGTTGTTTCCATATCTTGGCAATTGTAAACAGAGCTGCGATAAACATATACGCACAGGTATCCTTTGAATTAGTGTTTTCTTGTCCTTTGGGTAGATTCCCAGTAGTGGGATTGCTGGGTCAAATGGTAGTTCCACTTTCAAATTGTTTGACAATCCTCCACACAGATTTCCATAGTGCCTGGACCAGTTTGCACTCCCACCAGCAGTGTAAGAGAATTCAGAAGTGAACATTTTTATGTTGCATTTTGGTGCATTTTGAAAAGAATGATCCCTTGCATTAAAAACTGAGCATGACATAGCCAAAGCTACAGTGGCTTGGGCCAGAGCAATGACTAGCATGAGCCACTAAAAAAGAATAGGTATCAAAGGTGATTATGAGGAACTGGAAATGTCCTCATGCGCTTCATCTCAATTCCCATTTTCATCTAGGAAGTTCTGTAAATGACAGAAGAAAGAAGGTCTAAGACCTACTCATTCATCTGCTCCACAGCATTTTCAAAGTCTCAGTATCTGAGCTGAAGTCATCACATCCTCGGTGTATGCTACATTGAATGGGGCCACATCATTTTTAAGAGCAGCCTTATTAGAATATTGGCCCAGATTTAGAAATCATGAAGCAGATTAGACTGTGACCATCCACAAACTCCTGGCAGATCAGACTCAATACTGAGGCATTTTGGCAACTTTGGGTCAATCAGCACCATCTGGCGGTCACCCCCCAGAGGGAGACCCCTTTCAGCAAACCCTACGTAGATGCAAGGAGTCTAGTCTTGGGTTTGTAGAAAGATTTGCAACTGAGTCTTGTGGGAAGGGTTTAGTAAATATTGGCACCTGCCCTGGAAGTTGGATTGTCTCTTAGAGTCAAGGCTTACAGGCAAAACTGAAGGATACGGTGGTGACTCAGTGCACCTGGGTTTATAGAGAGGATAAGGAAAGGAGATAAGGCTAGTTTCAAGTGTCTGTGACTTTGCATAAACTGTGTCTTTACAAGAGGTCAAGAGATGTTAAGAGAGGAGACTTATTCCTCAGGGGATGGGACTAGTGACCAGTTGGCCATTGGTGACCCCTGAAGAAAGCCCTGAAGAGAGCTGCTGACTGTGAGACTGTGAAACTGTGAGACTCTCAGTGATGTGATGGGCAAATCTCCACCGAGAGCACCTGCTCTCCAGACTACCAGTGAGAAGCCAGAGGTGGCTCATTACATCATGTCAAGACATTGTGGCTGTTCCTTTTTCTCTGAGGTCTTACTTTGCCTGATATAAAAACAAAAACATGCCTCAGATCTTCATAGACACTGAGACCCAAGTAACAGCTCACAAAACTGTTTCTATGCATCTCCATCCATTACTAACAGCCAAGTTCCTCTTTCTGAAGTTATTTGCATTTTAAGCAAAACCTTAACTTAAAGGATTTAGGTTCTATTTCTGAAACTTCAGGAATCTGACTGATCAAGAGCTAAGCAAGGAGTCTCAGACAACTAACAGTGTCTGAAATTGTATCACTGAGGTCAACAGAACTCAATGGAGCCAGCCCTCCATTGTTGTTCCAGTGAGTAGTGAGGAGAGCCCAGGTTTCCTACTCTCTCAAAGTCATGCCCACACCTAGTCACTGTGCCCTAAGAAGCAAGTCCTGTGTCTGCTCCTGGCCAAGTACCATTGCCCTGCTCCAGATTCAGCTCATCTTTGCCTAGATTCAAAGTCTCCAATCGTTTTTTGAAGAACCCTATTAATAGAAAAGTATTTGACTTAGTAGCCAAAGATGACACTTTTAATTCTCTTTTCAACTAAAGTAGCTTCATTTATTTGTTTCCCACTACTTTGCTATGAAGTGTACAGGTTCACAACACAGTGTATGATTCAGAGGTCTAGTGTTGGTACCCACAATCCTCCACCACCGTCTGCTAAGCCGATCCCACCTTTTGTTCCCACCTTCCCTTTCCTCCTCTGATGGCGTCAAATCTACAGTCACATTTCCAGGATTCATTTTAACTTGCTGTTGTCTGTTCTTTGTTTTCTTCCTCTATGTTCTACATGAGTGAAACAATCTTGTATTTATTTACATCTGACTTATTTTACTTTGGCATCTCCCCTCTAAGTCTATGCATATTGTTGCAAATTACATGCAAATTATCTTTTGAGAGCTAAGCTGTATTCCATGGTGTGTAGAGACCACATCTTCTTCATCCACTCTCTGTCCTCAAAGACAACAGTTGCTTCCATAACATGGTTGTTTTGAATAGTGCTACAATGAACAGAGGAGAGCATATCTCCCTTTGAATTGTGTTTTTGTATTCTTCCATTAGAGACCTAGGAGTAGAATTGCAGAGGCAGATGGTAGATCTATTTCCAGTCTTTTGAAAAACATCTGTACTGTTTTTGATAGGGACTGTAGCAGTCTACATTTCCCAACAACAGAATAAGGGGGCTTCTTTTTCTCCACAGTCTTGCTAACATTTGTTGTTTCTGGTCTATTGATAGAGGCCATTTTCATAGGTGTGAGGTGACACCTCAGTATGGTTTTGATTTGCATTTCCCTGGTGATGAGCATCTTTTCCTGTGCCTGTTGGTCTTTTGTATATCTTTTGTAGAGAAATCTCTTTTTAGTTTTTCTGCCCATTTTTTTCCTGTTGATTGGTCTTCCTTTTGTTGAGTTGCATGAGTTCTTTGTAAATGTGTTGAATTCACAGATCTAGTCAGATAGAAGGTATGCAACTACTTTCTCCCATTTGGTGGAGTTGGATTAGTGCCTCCTTATAATCATAATTTCTTTCATTGTGCTAAAGCATCTTAGTTTATTGTCATTACGTTTATTTTTGGTTTCATTTACCCTGTTGTTGGAGTTGATTCCTCAAAAACATCTCTGAATCCAATGTCTTGGGGTTGGTATTGCTTTGCTCTATGTGTTTTCTTCGATTTTCATGTTTTACATCCACATTATTAATCCATTGTGAGTTAACTTTTGTGCATAGTTTCAAGCAGCCCTCTAGTTTCATTCTTTTGCATATGACTGTCCAATATTTGACAGACTTTCCCTATTTCATTGAATACTCTTACCTCTTTCATCATAGACTATCTGCCCATACAGGTATTGGTTTATTCTGAACTCTCAATTCTATTCTATTGGCATTTTGGCCCAGTTTTATTACAATATTATCCTATCCTATTCTTTGACTACTATATCTTTGTACTATAGTCTGAAATTTGAAATTCATATTTTAATGATAGATGCACAAATACATAAAACAAAAATAAATTATGGAAGTTCATTCTCAGTAAATCTAGTATTCCACCTTTTAAACATCTTTTGGATCATTTTGAATATATTTGCTTCACATTTGGCTATTCCTTCTGTCATTCAGCGAATATTTATTGAGTATGTATTAGGTGCAGACACTAGATATTACAAGATGGCTGATTTACTGTCCTGCCTCTGTGAGAATACAACCTTGAATGTAATTGCCATTGGTCTGCCATCTGTCTTCCTTTTCACACCATCCTAAAACTATTTGAGATGTTTATATATCCATGTAAAAAGTTAAGTGTTTCATTTTACAACCTAGAACAGTTCTTTATTCTGATTAAGTCAACACAAAGCAAACATGTACAATAAAGTGCTGATTTCTGTAACTGTGCAAACAGTGCTGCCACAGCTGGAGAAGAAGCATGATTTAATAGTAGCTCTCTATATGACTTCCTGGTAATGGACATGAATTGACAAATTCAAACTGAAGAGAGAGAGAAACATCAGAAAAATAAAAACCTGGCATTCCAGTTTATGGCTCATCTTGAAAGTCAGAGCAAGTATTAAAAAAACAGAGCAAAAAATAGCCCTAGAAAAAAAATACTAAAGAAATAGGCTGGGCATGGTAGCGCATGCCTGTGCATGCCTGTAAACAGCAACCTAGGAAGCTGTGGCGGGGACCAGGGATCACGGTTCGAGTCCCGCTCAGGGCAATGTAGTGAGACCTAGTTCCAAAAAATTAGCTGGGCATGGTGTTGCATGCCTGTAATCCCAGCTACCTGGGAAGCTGAGGCTGGGGATTGCTTGAGTCCATGGTACCCCAGGCAATGTGAGCCTGTGGTTCCATGGGCAACAATAGTGAGACCTAGTCTCAAAAAGAAAAAAAAAAAACAAAACAGAAATACTAAGCTACAACCCTGTTTTTTTAAAAAACAACTAAGTCTTCATCACAAATTTATACCAAATTCCCAGCCTATCCTTTCTCTTCATGTTTCAAATAAATACCTGTGATATACTCTCCATGATTCACAGGGTGCTAGAAGAGTGTTATGCTAGAGTGTTAGAACATGTCCATGTCAACTGCTACTGGCTTTTCACCTCTCAAACTCTCCTTCATCAGTCAGTGTCTGTTTCATGGATTGTTGACTGAGGTTCCTTTCACAATGAAGTCAGCCTCTCTTTATCTTTATAATGGGGGTGGGCATGTCTTAAGACGGAATGAGTTGACCAACCCAATTCCACTTTACTGATATGGCCTTTCCTATACACATTCAATGAGATTCTTTGTGACACAGATGGAAGGGACTGGGTGTCAGGCTACCTAGTGTTTTCAGGAAGTGTCTAACCCAGAGAGGAAAGTAGACCTGAGGAACCTCTTCAAGTATCCAAAAGATTGAGTCTCAAATGAAGAATTCCAACTAGTCTCCCACATGGAGGACCACGGTTGTGAAGAACAGTAGACTTCAGTTGAAATAATCTGAACTGTCTAAAAAGAAAACAGACTGTCTGGAAAATAGTCTCCTGTCACTAGTGATGTTCCAAAATAGCCTGGAGAGCTGTTGCCTCTGAAAAAGTGGTCAAATGCGATAATTTTGAGGATCATTTTTGATATTTCTTAACTCTATGCATTATTTCAGTTTCTAGATGTTGTGCGCCTGGTCCATCAGAAGTCCTGGAAAGTGGGGGACATCTTCCATGCAATTGTCCAGTACTGCAAAATGCATGAGGAGCAGAAGGAAGTCACCCCGAGTCTCTTTGACTGGCTGCTGGAGCTGGGATAAGGCAGCTCTGCCCTGTGAAAAACTTTTCCTTTATTCCAGCTTAGATTACAATGGTTTGCTCTAATTTTTCTCAAAACATCACATTCATTAGCTATAAAAAAATCTGCTTCTCAAGACTTGAACATGGAAAAATCTGAGGAAAATCAAAATACAGCTCCGTGCAGATCAATACAACCTGCGGCTCAGTAAAATAACTTCTATTAGAGTGTCTGGAAAAACAAACTTTCATGAGACTCAAAAGCTTGTAACTAAGCTCACAAGCCAGGAAGACTGCGCTTACATATTTTGGACAATGTAAAATGCTATGTCATTTCTTCAGTTTTGTGACTCAACTGGCAACAGTCACTGGTCAAAATAATCTGTGAACTATACTGTAACCTTTGCTTTCCGAGAAATTTAAAGGACCATTAGTCCAAATGAAAACTAAAGGTCCAGCTGAGACATTTTCAGAATTTCGATATGAGAGGTTACACTTTCACACCAATATCAGTGGACATGAACAGAAATGCAAGAGAATTAATCATGTTCTGTACTGAGAGGATGTCTCTTACACCCTGCAGTGTGAGATAAATGTTCTAGATCTGTACCACAATGACCCAGGAAACTATTGCTTTCAGAAAAAGCAAAGATTGTCATTTCCATCTCTTTATTAGTGGGGTGACATGATAGACTTTATACCCTAAGGGAAATGTTTCTTATATTAAAAAAAAAAAGTCTTTTGAAAAAACAACTTGCTTGTGTATTCAATTATGTGAGGCTTAAACTTTCATTTTATTTTTCTTGTAAATGATAAAGAGATTGTTATCCTAAATACTGTATCAAGTCGGATGGAGGGATCCCAGGAGGAAATTCTTGTCTTAAGGGAGTTTGGGCAGAAGTTCAGTGGTCTTGCATCCTCTGTGGGTGGTACCTACTGGGCAACTTGGACCATAGGTGACGTTTACGACGATGGACGCAGATGCGACATAGCCCATCTGGACCACCAACTTCTCCTGAGGCAGTTATTGACTTTTGATTGGAAGAAACTTGATCATATTTTGAGTATTTTATTAACAGAGATTTACTCTTTTGAAAGATAAATATATCTTGCTAGTGAGTCCTCTCTCCCTTCAAATATATAAGCTAAACTGGCTTTTATTTTCTTGATTGAAGGTGTTTATTAAAGCATTCCTGTGATACTGTTTCACACTATTTTTAAAGTTTATGAAATCATTTGAGATGTGAGCTAGTTCGCTGCTCCCTCATATGTCATCCGCATTCTGAAATATCAAGAAAGCCTGCCCCCTCCCCACCCCATACACTCCAACCTGGGGACTGCGCCCAGTTCATCAGGCATTCATTATACACAGACCCCAAGTTTAGATTCACCTATAGGTGACATTTGAACCAAATATCAAATTCTGAAATGTATCCATCATCTCAAACTGGAAGTTCTTTGTGCCACTAAATGGGAATGATGTATCTTTTTTTTAAAACCCCAGAATCTTGTGTGTAGACTTTTGTTGTGCTCCAATGAATGTTTACTTATCCTGCAAAGCACAAATACTGGATTGTAATCACGTGATGAAATTATTTATGTTGTACCTGAACACATGTTGCAAATGAATCAATAAATTTTTGTTGCATAATGATGGGTCATTGTTTCTTCAAAATGTTTAAGAATCTCCTTTAAAAAAATAGGTCCATGGAATGAAGATAGAGCTATATCTTTAGATAAATTTCTCTGTCCCGGTTTCAATTTTTGAAGAAGCCGTGTTCTTTGACTAGATTTGCCAGCATGAGTAATCAGCAGGCTCATGCTTGGTGCTGCTAACACTGAGGCTGAATAATTCTTCCTCACAGAGGGTTATGCTGCACATTGTGAGTTAGGAGCACTCTGGGGCCTTTGCCACCGAATTCCAAGGCACCTCCTAGCCATGAGGACAGCTACAGATGCTTCCCAACTTTGCCAGTGTCCCTGAGAGCAAATGCCAACTTTGGCAGGAGATCTCTGATTTAAATAAGTGACAATCTGGACACGGTGGCACATACCTGTAAGTGACAGCCTATGGAGTGTGGCTGGGACTGGGGATCACGGTTCGAGTCCCACCCAGGACAACATAGTGAGACCTAGTTCCAAAAAAATAGCTGGGTGTGGTGGTGCGTGCCTGTAATCCCAGTTACCTGAGAAGCTGAGGCTGGGGATTGCTTGCGTCTGTGGTACCATGGGCAACATGAGCCTGCAGTTCCATGGGCAAAAATATCAGGGGAAGGAAGGAAGGAAGGAAGGAAGGAAGGAAGGAAGGAAGGAAGGAAGGAAGGAAGGAAGGAAGGAAGGAAGGAAGGAAGGAAGGAAGGAAGGAAGGAGGCAGAGGCCATGGAAACATTCCTATGGAAACACAGAGGCCATTGGAAAAACAGCCTCTCCTCTCATCTTCCCTGCTTCCTCTCAAGGCTCCAGGGTGGAGAAAGCAAGTTTGGGGAAAGGAGGCTCAAAACAAAGAATCTACAGGTCTGGAGATGAACAAGGAGAAACCAGTAAACCCATCAGATTTAGAGGTGAATGAATGGATGCTTTTTTGAATCCAGGATAAGTCATTAGAATTCATGGGAAGCCTCTGAGAGGAACACACTTTACTTGCTCACATATAAGAACAAGAACGAACAGCAGGTTTATGTAAAGAAGAGTCTGTCAGCCGGAGGCCAAAGTCCATGGTGATAATAAAGCATGGACTTTGCCAAGCTGATTTTATTTGAACAAGTTATCACAAGATGGGGCAGGGGTTGCTGTGGGGGTGGGGGGGAGGAAGACTATGGCATCTGGGGAGCAGGTGTGTCAAAGGGTGGGCACAGGGTTCTTTTCTTTGATAGAGTGCACAGAGCTAGAAAGAGGCAAGTGTGGGTAGTGGGTGGAAGACAAGAGCAATGGGGGCGGCGCTCTGGGACAGCTGAGAGAGCACTTTATCCTGAGGATAGTGTGTTCTCAGGAAGGCTGGAGGGGCGGAATCTGGACCAGACAGAGAATGGACCAAAGTTGAAGGTCCTGAAACTTAGATAACAGGTGCTTAGCAACCATTATTCTCCGTCAAAGTGACTATACCCAGGTGAGCTAATCCCCAATGAGACCCAGACTGGGTTTCTAGCATTTTTGTCAGGTACACAGGTTGTCCACGGTTTCTGTCAGGTTAATATGAGTCCAGCGCTCAGTCCATAGTGTGAGCCCATCAAGGTGAGTCAGGAAACAGGTTCTTTCAAGCACCTGCAGAGTGTGAGCAGCCTGACCTGCAGTTGAACCCTCCCCTGCTCCATCACCTTCCGCCATGTTGGTTGTCTGGTCTAGGAGCTCAAAGGAGCAGAAGGACTGCTTTTGCTATTTCTTGTCCTTCTTGCCTTGCCCTACCTTTCCTGGGTCTGTCCGTGACAGTTACTGTGGAAGGGGAGGAAGTGAATAAGACTTTATCTGGAAGCACATCAGTAATTCTTAGCTCATAATGGCAATGGCAGCTTTTCTTTCACCCACCATGTCCTGCCTGAGGCACAGTTATCCCTGTGGGAGATTTGGAGGGTCCCGTGAGGGGTCACCTGATGTTTCTCTGAGGCAGGAGACACAACTCCATCTTCACCTTCCTATGTACTAGCCTGGGGGAGGGGGAGGTAATACTTGATGGGGGTAACCAAATACTACCTCAGATAGAAGTTATTAAGATGATGGTTCACGGGTGATATGGTTGGAGAACCTTGGGATGTACAATGATGTAAATATCTATTGTGTGTGTTTAATCAATAAATAAAAATTAAATAGCCAGGGGTGGTGGCAAGCACCTGTAATCCAAGTGCTGGGAGGCAAGAGGCCAGGGACCACTTGAGTTTGTGGGTTCAAGATGACCCCAGGCAACATAGTGAAACCTGGTCTCAAAAAAGCAACCGGGCATGGTGGTAGGCACCTGTAATCACA
Organism: Uropsilus gracilis; assembly: GCA_004024945.1. Lineage (NCBI taxonomy): Eukaryota > Metazoa > Chordata > Mammalia > Eulipotyphla > Talpidae > Uropsilus > Uropsilus gracilis. The sequence goes on along the minus strand of PVHY01004768.1, from coordinate 20,764 downwards.
GCTACCTGGGAGGCTGAGGCTGGGGATCGCTTGAGTTCATGACATTGGGACTACCTCGGGTAACATAGGGAGACCTAGTCTCAAAAATAAATTAAATAAATAAACTTAAGTAAATTTAAAAGTTAATTAAGTAGTTTAAAAATAAAACAGCGTAGAAAGTGAGAGGACTTTTGGAAGTGCTTGGATTCAAAATGTGAAAGTCTGACTATACAAGTAAAAGGTGAGACCTATTTTGGTATTTTATGCACATTTATTTCAAAGTGGGTTATTCATATTTTTACAGTTCAATTATCAAGATAAGCAAACTATTGCCATAACCCCAATTACATGGAGCATTTTAAAATATGATCTGAACTTCAGTTTAATGTATATTCTAATACGTAAGCAGTTTCTGGTAATGTCTACTTTACTCCTGACAGGAAAGGGCACAGATGAAGTATTGTTTGGGGACAACGGAATCTCTCTAAAAGGTTCATCTGCCACTGTGCATCTCGATCTTTGGGAAAATCGTTCATCCTTCTGAGCTTCAGTTTATCATCTATAAATGAGCATCAATATAGCATCATGACAGGTTTGTTATGAGTATTCTTATTTAACAACTTTCAAAATCATGCTTTATAAATAGCAAGGTGCTACCCAAGATACAGAATCAATTTGATTCCTGAATTCCTAACTCTTGAAAAGGTCACCCCAATTGATTTTTTAAAAAATGGTATAGGAGTCTGCAGAGGCAAAGTTAAAACAAGCTGAAGTATTTATAAACCTAGTTTTCAGCTGGGCAAAGCACACTTTTGACAGGCAATTCTCAAGGGATGTTTTCAAGTGTCAGATTCAGGAGCCCACAAATAGAAGCTGTAATTGAGGATAGTCAACTCAAGCTCGAAGCAGAATTGCTAAGATCTTTGAGAACATAGAGTTTTGTATGTATGAAACTTTTTCTGGTACTTCTGCATTTTTATTCTCTGGTCATCTATATATTTCCCAGGTGTCCTAGCTCAACTCCATAAGAATACTGTAAGATTTCTGTATGATTTTGAAAGAATATTGACACTGAAACAATGAGGTAAATGCTTCCATGTGATATAATTATGGTCTGATTCTTGTGGTCTTGGTGGTCAAAAATTCCAGGTATTAGTTACTGTAACCATAACAGTTGCTTGCCATTTTCCTCACAGTGGTCCGTGACCTTGAAAGGCCATACACAAGCTGTTTAACCTGCCTCAGACAGAAATCCTTCAGTCATGAACACTTGATAATGGCTGCCCTAGCATCTGTTTGTCCCACTCTGTGACTATCAACAACTTTCAAGATCATGCTTTGTAACTAGCAAGGTGCTACCCCAAGGTACAGAATCCCAACCTAGTGGTTTTGGTATGTGACCTACACTAAATCAATCTGTTTCCCATAGCCTTGACTACAGCAATTGATTTAGGATTGAGTGTATGATTGAGTCTAGATTGTTAATTAAGTATTGATGGTCTAATGAAATAGACCCATCAGGAGGTCTATTTACTTATTTTTCCATTGTTGTGACATGCTCACCAAGCATCTGTGGTTTATGCATGTATGTATGTACACATATTTGTATGTAAATGCATATTTGTATATGTATACACACATCTAGTTCTGTTAGGTAGTTCTACTAAAATGAGTTTTTCTGGAAAACATTTCTTTGGTAATAAAAAATTGTTTTCCTGACAATCTTTTTAAACACTTTAATTGATCCTGAAGCTCACCATTCAAGAACTTAATGAAAAGCTCTCTGAAGAATTATCTTGGTATCTTTCTGTGGAATGAAATGCATTCAAGCCAGGCTTCTCTCCTTGGTAACTAGTATCCCTATAAATCTATCATAGATGTTCAGCCACAAGGTACAAAGGTCATATCAGTCTTATTTAAGTTATTGTGATAATTCATGATGCTGAGAGTTATTTCCATTTATATCTAATTTTTATAGCTTCTATTAGAGGACATCTAGAGACCATATATACCATAATTCCAAAAGAAACCCAAGCTCATTTTCTATTTTATTTAATTCTCTTTAGTGTTTAGAGGTTTGGAAAAACCTCCAAGCTCACCATGACCCAAAGCATAAATACAGGGGATGTAATTCATTAAAGGCCAGAGTTCATCAATTGTTAAAATGCATATAATTCACCTGATCTTTGTTCCATGGTGGAATTATCAATAAAAACTGAGATTCTGATTCAGCAAATCTAGGATGAGGATCAAAATTCTAAATTTTTAAACAAGTTCTCAGATGATGGCTATGCCAAACTCTGTCAAGAGAAGAGAAAACATGGACGTAGCTGGATGGTAAAACTGGAGATTGGGAGACACGACAGTGCATTTCATGTGTCATTTTTTGCATAATAAACTATGTGGAAGCAAACATGCTTGAACTTTTCCTTTGTAAAAGATATACGAATGCTGGAGAGATGGAAACTTGTGGCAGAGTTCCTGATGTCCTGGAGAGAATTCAGTAGGGTACAGTTTGTTAAGATATGAGGAGTTAAGAATGGGAAAGATAATACAGACAACTTATGATACCTGGTCCCACCCTTCTCTCCACCAACAGGCGTTGAAGCTCCTTGAAGATGGACTGAAAACTGAAGGAATTGTTTTTATGGGCACTGCAAGAGATGGAGGGGTTAAAGTGGGTTGTCCCCCATCACCATGAGGACTTCGAGCTTTGCAAGTTTTAGGAAACCAAACTCTGACCTATTTTCAGTGATGGGTAGAAAGGAAGTATTTGAAAATAGTTGCTGAACAAATGACTTACTGAATATGTGGTCTCCCTCAAGCCCAGCACCTGTGCAAGCTTTTCCAGAGCAAAACACCATGAACAGACTCTGGATGAGAAAATGTCCCAGGGAGTCTGGAAATGAAGAGAGGTTTTCAATGGCAGTCCTTCAGAATACAAGGAGAGATAAAAACGAGGTGGAATTTTATGCAATTATATTGAGGTTTTTTTAAAAGAAAATTTGAGCTTTCATTTAGCATCTAGAGGTCATCCATATTAAATTCCCAAACAAAGCATGTTTCTTAATTAATGGAGATAGACTGAGATATTGGAAATGGTGCGAGGTTTTTAAGCAGATCTTTCTGGATTCCACTCCTTCCCTCCTCACTGAGCAGGGTCATTTCAGCTCATTCACTTAACTCCTTAAATGCCAGGGATTTTGTGAAGTTTAAATGTAAAAACCTTTACAAATCACTTGCCACATATTAGATACATTATGGCAAATGTAACTATCTTAGCTCTTCTCTTTCTTCAGTATCAACAACTTCAAAAATGTATTGAAACCCAAGTCACAGCTCTATCCAGTTAGGATGGAGATGACAGAAGATCCAGGATACTTGGGCCAGAGTTGCTCCAGACAGTGATGTGTCTCTTGTACAGACACTCAGCTGACAGGAAGCCAGGTCCTCTCATTTTCCCTCACTTTATTTTTAGAAAATGAAGGCACCAGGCCAAGATCAGTGATGTATCTGGTGGCACCATTCTGGAGTAGGTACAGATTTGGGAAAATTAAATAATAAATTTTCTTATTCAATAACTGAAGGAAAGCATAATCTTCAGGATTCTTAAAGGGGGTCATTCTCGGGCTACTTTTAATATAAATGTGGCAAGCACCATTGACCAAGAAGTTTATTATTTAGAGGAGCCTTAAATGCCAAGAAGTGTAATTTCCTGTTACATTCTCACTCAGACCAGTCCAGATGACTCATTAATGATCATTTGTGAAAGCCTCATTCAGGAAGCAGTTCTTCCTAGAACACAAAGTGTTTACTTATCTCAGCAGTACCACATGCTGCTTTTTGTCTGACTTTCCTGGAGATAATCACCCAGCGTTCATGTGCCAAGTTTAAGATCAGAATCCACTTTAAATACTGATCTATACACTTGCGAATTTGCCTTCTTGATACTCTCAATTAACAAAGCTCTGAACACAAGGAAAGACAATTTTTTATAGTGGATCTAGCTGATGTGCGCTTGGAAATAATATATTTTATAGCAGATATTCAGTTGCACATGCAAACATGGACAGCTCCAGAATTTCTATATGGAAGAGGCAGTTTCCTTAGAAAGTGTCTCCTAGGTGAATGCAAAATGACTATAGGCATCATTTCTAATTGGTCGAAGGGGCTTTTAATAATGGGAGGGGGTGCACACATGAATTCTTCAAACTCTGGCATTCCTAGCCTGCAAATAGTTTATTTCATGAAAAGTGGGTGGCCCTTACCAGAACACCTGATCAATAGGAATTTCAATGCTAACCTATTATTCCAGTAAAGGAGAAAAATATAACTGAGTAGAATGTTGCCACTCGAAGAGCCTTTTCTGTAATAAATATGAGAAATATTGGTTGGCTTGTATGTGTCTCTGTTTGGATCTTGAGAGATGGAGAGAGAAAGAGGAGTTGATGGAGAAGGGGAAAGGCAGGGGAAGAAAGACGAGGAAGAAACAAGAGGAAAAGGAAAAGGGGGAGAAAGGAAAGGAGGAAGATAAAGAGGAGGAAGAGCAAGGGGAGGAAGAAGAGGAGAAAAGGGGAGGAGAGAATCCAAAGTTTATTAGGCCCAAGAGAAAGAAAGGCAAGTGTCAGCTTTAACAATCCCACATGAAATATCCCCCAGAGGCACTGTAAGGATAGCTTAATCCTTCCACAATAGACTTGGCTTCTGACCTGAGATTTAGTTCGAACTCCCCTATAATTGTTCAACAAGTACTTAAGCCTCACCCGGAACACCAAAACTAAGCACAAGGTCCCTGTAGCCCAGAAAAGCATGCTTGTCTGAAAATAACTACGTACATGCTGGTGGAGACAATTGGTTCATACATTAAGAGCTGCAGGGGTTCTGTTCACCTTTTCTTCTCTTCCATGGTGATCAATGGTGTCAGAACTCTTATCAAGGTCAGTTTAATAATTATATCATGTGTGTGCATGCATGTGTACAAAGTTGACATTTCCTGAGAAAAAGTGGTAGCTATTGATAAAAGAAAAAATGGCCAATGGAGAATGACATGAATGAGCACAAACAATGGTCTATGAGTTCATTGCTGCAGCCAGACCTTCCCACTGGGAAATACCAACACAAAAGAAATCTCTAGAAGGATCCTGCCACCATGGTCAGACCAGACTGTATCTAAAATTCCTTTTGGTCATCTGTTTCTCTTCTGTTGAAACTAAAATCTTCAACCAAGATGCAATGATGTCTCTCCTGCTAGTTGAACTTTTAGTCACAGACACAAGTAGCGGAAGACTTAACAAGAGCATGCCAAAGTAATTTAGGGCAACTGCCTTCAAGAAATACATTTTCACAAAGCAACACGTTTGTCACTATGTTTAGGTAGAGTTAAAATTACATTTAAAGATGAAAACTTTACAAGTTAGATCTTTGAAAGGGTCACCTCAAACTGGAAATTCTTTTAAAATTGTATTAATCTTCTCCAACATATTTTTCAAGTCATTAAAATCAGAAAACTTTAGAGCTGGAAGAGATTTGGGTCAAAAAATGAAGTCAAGAGGCCCAAGTTCAATAGCCTAGAGCATTTCACTGGTTCTTGTTAAGTGGATAAATTACTGCAGATAATGACATCCGCAGGAGATGAAGATTGGGAAATACAAAACATTACATGGAGTTTCATATCATTTGGTAGATTGGTGCTCCTGATGTCTACAAACCCTAAAACCTTGCAGATCAGTCATAGTATTCTGTGCCAGGAGAGTTGCTTCATAATCCCTCGCAGAGTTTTAAAAACTACTTCCCAGGCTCCACCTCCATGGAGCCCATCCCCTTGGGTGGGGTCGATTCTCAGGTGACTTGATGTTCGGATTGTGGGATCCTATCCAATTCGAGTTTATATTATTTCAGACTTTTCAGATTCACAGTCTCTGACTTCTCAGATTCACAGCATTTGACCAGAATTCAGTGTGGACGATGAAAGCCACCGTAGGTATTTTCATCAAAAAAAGGTTCTCATACAGGCAATTGCCTTGCAAAAATCATTGGAGGGGCTGAGAGAAAGGGAAGAACTGAGTCACCTGGCACTTGGGCTGGATCAAGACTATTGATCCCAATCACCAATCGCTTTGCCATCTACCCCAAGATGAGAAATGGAAACTCCCAGATGTCATCCAGGATGACCAGGCCTGGTCCAGATACCCCTAGAATGTGTCACCTTTGAAGTCACAGGAGAAGGCAGAGACTGACCACCTTGACTAGGCTAGGAAGCAGCCCCTTGCATCCGTCTGTTGCATGACAGGAGAGAGCATCCAACACCTGTGCTTTAAACAAGGCAGCCACTGATCCCTTAAGGTGAATGAAATGCGGCCCAAGTGTCTAGGAAGCTCACCTTAGACTTTGGACTGATTAACTTCAGATTAATAATGTGGAGACAGCACAAGAGTTAACACATTCCCTAACTTGGACAAGTGTAATTTTGAAACTGGCGATTGTGCTTGGAAGTCAAAACGGTGCTTCCAGTACAGACAAACCAGGTCTGCCAATGTGCGCATGACATTCAAGGGGAGGCAACTATTTGGTCTGCAGTTCAGTTTCTTGCACAACTTTATACTATGGTGGGGACAACCTAGTTGTCTACATCTAAGTTTTCATCTGGAAATTTCAAACAAATCTAAAGACAAATCAAGTCTTTCCAGTGACAGTCTAGTATTGAAATAGGTCACCGTCCTGCCAACTCTGCTCTGAAAATGTTCCCCTTCTCACGGGCCTGGAGAGACGGCTCTGGGGAGCTCACCCTCGGAAGTCCCCATCAGTGACCCTCCTTTGTGAGGTGGATACCTCACACGGCTGCTTGGAGGGCACAGATCAGACCCCTCAAACACCTTGCCCATGGTCTGCCCTCCCTTTCCCAGTCCAGCCGCCACTCTTCAGGGTCAGTATATTTGGCCAGTGAAGTTCACTGACCAGAGAAGTTTCCAGGAACTGCATGGAGGTTTCTCCAGCGAACATATCCAGACTCATGACACAAAGACTTTCAACAGGTGATGTAGGGGAGGGTTTTTCTGACTTTGTCTTGGGTCTCAAAGGCTGAAGAACTGAAGGTCAGCTGGTACCAGGGAGCCTTTCTTTGCTGACACAATCAGTCATGGGGGTCATGCAGGGTCTATGACTCTAGATGTGAAGTCTCAGCAACACCTCAACTCCCACAAGTGGACATCTGTGGCGGGACAGACCTGCAGGTAATGAGCAAATGAACAGCTGCCCAGACAGGAGAACCAGAACCACACACAGCTGTGCTCTCACGACACACAGAAGATCTAATGGCAAAGAAAAGATGGTGTGTAGCGATGCCTAGTAACCCTTACTGGGGGCCAGTCATGGGGCAACATGTAGAGATAAGAAACCAGGTGACTTGATATGATATGTAAGTGCACACGCCTGGGCCTAGGAGAGAGGGGGTCAAGGGCTGCAGAGGGCACAAGAGCGCATGTACGAGCATGGGAAGAGAGCATGAGAGAATGCCAGAGAGTCAGCCTAGGGAAAGAGAGTAACGATTCCTGGGGGGGCTAAGGGACTTGCCTCCAGGCCCCCAGCCTGACCATGGGCTGGCCCTGCCCTGCCTGGTATGTCTGTGTAACTGCAAGAACTAATCAAGAACCTACATAGATTGGTGAGCCTCATGCCTGCCCCTACAACTGGCGACACAGACGTGATGGTTACCCCCAGACATCAAAACATATCAAACCGGACAAGCAAACCATCCAAAGTCACTTAAAGCCACTCTGGCTCCATCTTAGAATCACCTGGGGACTATTTTAAAAATAAAATATCAGGACCAGCGCCTTCCTCATGAGAGTCCACTGGAATCGGCCCAGAGCCAAGCTCTGCCACTTCCCAAACCAAGTTCCACACTCAGTGAACATGATCGTGAGTTTAGGTTTTCACATTCAGCCTGAAATGAAGCATAAAATTGAACGGAGCTTCCAGCCAAACAAAGGAAAATAGCAATAGTTTCCATCTTCCTGAAGCTCACCGTTATTTTGAGTGAGTCTGTTCAATGTTCACGCCTGTGATGATGAGTTTCGTGTGCCAAGTTGGTGGAGCTAGTGTTCTGCAACCATCCCAACCTGGGTAGGTTCATCATCGGTTCTAGTGGCTAAAGAATAATGTCAGTGCCCCTGGTGGACTTTCCAGGCTGCAATGCCCTCAGGGAACCAGGGAACCAGGCAGGGAGGCTGGGCCAACTGTGTGGCAATCAGGAAGGCTAGGCAGCAGGGAGAGGGGGTACTGGGGACCTGACCTACCTCCCAGCTCAGAATCCCCCGGCTCTTTCGCTGAGCTCTCTGGCATTCTTCTTACATCTTGCTCTCTTATGTTGCTCTAATTCTCCTTGGCATCCTCCTGATGCCCTGGGTGAGGCATCCTTTTATCCCCTCCCTCCAGGTGCGTCCACTCACGCATGCGCACACCCATTGGACCAGGTAGGTACAATCATGGGGGAAGGTGCAATACCACAGGTGCTGGTCAAGATGCACAGGGGATGGGCTTGTAAAACCCTAACAACACATTGACCCCATCTCCAAGGCAGTTAGTCAAATCCTGGGTAGTAGCTGCTGGGAAGGTATTTTGTAGACGTGCTTAAAGCTCAGCATCTGCTTTTGTTATGTAAGAAATGCCACCCTAAGCCATCTCAACTGGCCTCAATGAGGTCAAGACCACACATGCATGTCCCATCTATTAGTGAAACCATGGTTTCACATAAGAAGAGTAAACAAAAGCCATGAGGAAAAGTCAAAACAAATTAACAAGCAAACTGAACTACACAAATGGGGGGAGGGGCGGGAGAGGGAGGGAACGATCAGGGAGGGAAGGTGGTGGGTGAACCCTGCGGATTACAAAAATGCAAAACTAATATATGAATAAATGATTTAATAATAAAAAGTAGACCACACATGCAGAGCTGAGGCTTCTCGGAGCATGGGGAATTCTGCCAGCGGATTGTAGCCTCAGCTTCAGCTTAAGCATCGCACCCAGAACCTTCTGCTAACCTGCCCCGAGGGTTTCAGACATGCCTAGCCAGCTCCCACAGCCATGCAAGCCACTCCCTTGCAGGGAATCTCTCCATGCATGCTTTACGTGGATTCTGTTTCCCTGGCTGAATCTTAACTAATATGTCCCCAACTACAGGGAAGCCTGCACACCTTAGACAGAGGCGTGTCTTATTCGTTACCGGTTCTAGTGTCACTCAACCTGTTGGATCCATGGCAGGTCCCCAAGGAGCGCATGTCACATGAAGGAGGGAATGAACAGTCTCCGGGGAGAATTCAAGTGTGTACAGCAAGAGGGACCGTGAGGCTCTGTGGAGGCAACAGCGTCCAGAATAAGACGTAGGCATGTCCAGCCGTGGAGAGAAAGGAAAATACGAAGGGAGGTAAGGCTGAAGGCTGGAGACTGAGGAGTGATGTGAACACTGGAAGCAGCATGTTCAGCCTTGTCTAGTAGCATGTCTAGTCTGTGTAAAGCAGACTAGACGGAGAATCCATGTGTGACAGTTTGGAGAGTAGAAGCCGACCAGATTTGGCAGAAATAAATGCAGAGCTTGACTCCTTAAGCTAGTAGTTTTTCTCTCTTCTCTTTGGGCTCGAAAAAATTAACTATTTGATGATTAAAATCAGGAGAATGAAAAGTTCAGGCTTTTTTTTTTTTTAATAATGATTAAATCTCTTCGGATTGAAGTCAGGTGTAGACACAGTGTTTGTGAGCCGGGTCCCTCCCTCAGTGGCAGGGAGGAAGAGCTAATGTTCTGTAATTAGAACTGTTAGGCCACCGCTTGACACAGACATGTTAGAAACAGGAATATAAGGATACGGGAAAGTTTTCTTAGAGCTCAGAGCTTAGGGCTACTAAGTCAAAGGGACTTAGAGCCTCAGTTGCTTGTAACAACTTTTTGTGAAGCTCATACCTTATCTTAATGTATACTTTATCTAGAGCACAGCTGAGGCACAGAAGCAAAATGTAGCAGAGTTTGACCAGGCCTGCCTGCTCTCTCTCTACTGGGAGCTATCTGCCTGTTCCCAAGGGCGTTATGTTTTGTCCTGTTATGTTTCCTCTTACAGGGCTCACATGGCCAATTAGTGCAACACTGTCAGGGATCTTGCAGCTTAACAGAACATCAACGCTAAATGAATTTTCCCCATCAGTATGCATCCAAGCAATCAATCAATCCACCGATCAATCAATCCATCATTAACTACTTTGAGGGCTCTGTCATGCAGCATTCTGCAGTCAAGAGAAAACCTGGCTCCTGGCAGGAAACCAGCTTGAGAGAGAATGGCTGCTTTCTTCATGAACACCTCCCCAAGCAACTGATCTGCTGAAAGGCGGCCTTCCAAGGGCCCTAGGGTTTATTTCAAAAACAACCAGACCCTGTCAGAGAAGGCTGACCTGTGGGGAAACTGTGGAGATGACAAGGAAAGATGACTAAAGTCAGAAGCAGCCGGGAATGAGGACCTTTCCCAGCCCTGCTTTCCAGCCCCACCTCTGCCAGGGGCAGAATCAGAATGACTGCCCACCGCCCACCTCAGCTGCCAGGGATCACCAGCCACTTGGCTTCTGCACAGCAGCCATCAGGGAACATTGTGAATGAGACCCACTCACCTGGATGTGGACTTTTGGGGCTCGGTCCTTGAGGGAGGTAGCCCACCTGGACCACTGATGTAAACCAATGAGCCTCTTCCCTCCATCTCTCTAAGTCACTGGCCATTTTCCCAGGGCCACTGCTAGCACAGATATGCCTTGCCAGGTTCTTTTCTGACCACCTCTCTCCTCCATGAACACGCACCAGCACCCTGGGTAGAGCCAGCAGAAATAAAGCACCGCATCATGAAATCTTGGAGACGTGGGTGCTGGTTCCTTCCCACACAGTCAACAGCGACACGGAGATGGTGCTCGAACGGACCCTCTTTGCTCCAGTGAAACAGAGTCTAGAGTGGAATATAAGAGAATGTTGTGCATGAGAAGAGGGGCAAGTAGGGAAGTTGGGGTCACTGTGGAGAGACAGCAGTTGTCATTGCTATGACTCATGGGCTGCTCAGTAAGATGCCAGGACTCCAGTTGAGGTTCAAAGCAGTAGGTTTATTGGCAGGAAGCTGGTGCACCAGGGTCCCCAAGCCAAGACGGCAAGGAAGTATCTGTGACAACCTTTTATAGGGCAACACCACCACTGGCCCCCATTATGAAGCAAGCAAGCAGGTATAAGATGCGTTCCCATAACTACAGGTTTCCAATAATGCTGACATCCATCCTCTATCAGGGAGATAGAGGTTGGTATCCATCCTCCATCAGGTGGACAAGACGGTTGTCAGGAACAACCAGGAATAAGGGGAGGCAGGAACAGGACGTGAAAGCAGACAGCCATTGTGGGTACTTTCCACCGAGGGCAGGGAAAGGACACCGGCTTCAAAATGGAGGTTTAAACAACATGGAGTCACTTTGGATCGTCTGTTCCCAATAGTCATCCTGCCAACCTTGGTCTCCATCCTGCCACCTGCCCCCTTCAGAGGGAGGATGCGGTCTCTGAAGTTTCTGTGGAGATGGGTGGGAGCAGGGGCCATCATCAAGGACCAGTTGGAAGAGAAGCCTGATAAACACCCCTCGCCTGACATCCCGCCATACAGCAGGCCGAGCCATGAAACTGCTTGGCGCAGACCAAACATGCCAAATGAACAATCCTGAATGAGTCAGCCTGATGTTTCCTGGCAATGACTACTGGGCATTGAAGTGCTTCTGTGCTTCCTGCTGGAGAAGATCTTCTTGATAGGGGCTGTGGTGAAATTGAAATTGGGGGGCTGTGGCCCCCAACATCTGCTTTAGAATGGCAGCCATTGCGTACTGGTGGGCAGAGACTTGGAGAAGGGAAGCCAAGCCTCGTGATAGGATTAGTATTAGGAGATTAGGGAGAGGGCTGAGGAAGAACACTTGGAGAGGAGAGAGAAGAGACAACAGAGAGAGCAGAGGAGGAGGAGGAGCTGTCTGCTTCCAGGTGTGGAAACAGAAAGGACCAGGCCCTAGCCTGGGCTGCTTGGAGACTGGGGAAGCATGTTGGAGAGACTGTAACCTGTATAGGCTGACTTGGAAAGTTAGTATTTGCGAACTTGGGTTTAACTTTGAAACTGCAAAGCTTGGAAATTGTCTGGAGACCTGAAGAGAACTTGCTGTGCTGTTGCTTTCATTGTGAGGAGTCTGAAGTGGTTGTGCTATTGTATTGAGTGAATCTTGCTGGTTTCTGGGCCAGTTGGAGCTGAAAGAATGTGGGAGCTATGCCTTTTGGAGGAGAATTGACAAAGTCATCCTGGTTTTCCATGTGGATTTGAATCTCCTGCTTTTGGAGAAGGATCAACGATGCCATCTTGACTTCTTCTGCCTTAAGGTGAGTGGCTTTGTCTTTGAAGAAGGACCAACGATGCCATCTCAGCTTCCTCATCTGGTGTGAAGGTGTGTTGGCCACCATTTTGTGGACAAACATGGCTGCTGCAGCCATGTGCTACTTTGGACTAGAGACTGGACTGGTAGGTAAGATTACCAAAGGGGTTCCTTGTACCCTGCGGTGACTTTTGTTTGTTTTACCCTTTTAATAAGTAAATCTGTCTTTGCCTCTGTTTAAAGTTTATGTGACCTTGCTACTGCCTGCGTGTGGGCTGGGAAGAACCGAAGGAGCCACTGGGTTTATAGGGCCAGTTGCTCCCCTTTGTAAGCTTGGCGAAGCACCCCGTTTTGCTTGTTTTGTCACCTGATATCATTCTGACCTAGAAAAGGTGTACCTGGCCGCTTACCTCAGGCATTCCTGGGAAGTCAGTCTCCTGTCTGTCACCTGAGGGAGGATGGCCAGGGTCAGTCTCTCCTTCTGGAATCTGTGCAGTCTGCGCACAACTAGACTGCACAGGGATTCAGGCCTCACCCTGGAACTGCTATTTCCATATTTAAAGAGTGTGTCCTAGAAACACTTGCAGACAAGGAGGAAGAGAAACGATACCGGAAGTCCATGATGGATTGGGAGCAGCGAGGGAGAACCCCAAAGGTTTCATCACCCCCTTGGCACAAACCCATCCCCAAAACCCTACAAGGTAAACACTGGAAGTGCCAAGGGGACGTGTGTCTGATGTCACTTTAACTGAGGGAGCAATGGCTTCTTGGATTGTACCTATGAGAAAGTAAAATTCAAATTTGGGGCCATCTGTCAGTTCTCCCCAAATCTGTCACTCACTGAAAGGTTAATGGACATGTCGGAACACCCAGGGAAGTATTTCCACCTTTAATATTTTTAAAATATTATTGTACTTCCTGTTGGAGATCTTCTGACCTAGAAAAGAATTGTACCTGTCCATTTGCCTCAGACAATAGCATAATGTTTATATTATATATAAGTATTTTATATTAATATATTAATTATATTATTTAATGAATTATTTACTTGATTTACTTGAGTAGGGATAATTATTAAATTAAATATTTAATCATATTAATATTTTAGAAATGTTGATATTTTCAGGTATTTTGATATTTTAAACATAATTTAAAATTATTTGATAAATTTATTTTTAAATAAATTTTAAGAATATTTGATAAATTATTTTTCCTTTTTCTAATAAAATTATCTTCTTAAGTTCTAAAAGAAGGACTTCAAAAGGAATTTTTTAATTTCACTTTGTGCCATTTGCATCTTCTTCCTCATCAACAACAGTCAACATAGCAGGACAGGCTAGGATGAGACTTTTCCTGAGTTCAAGGATTTCCATAAGGAAGGAGAAACTTAAAGTTTACTAACCCCAATTACTATTGTATTCACCTCCATGAAGCCAAAAGAGTTCCTGAGACACACACATCAAATATTTACTGGGTTTAATTTATTCCTGATTAGTTCCTTAGCAGAAGCTGAAGTGGAAACTGTCCATGTCTAGCAGGTCAAATCATAATGAATCAAATGGAAAATCTGACTTGCATGCACAATGTCCTCTGCCCTTAAATCCCTTAAATCCAAGTCATCAGTGTAGAATCCACAAATACTCCTGGTGATCACAAAGTCAGCATTTACCAGGACCAGGCTCTTTCATGGATCCATTCATTTACTTACACTTGACAACCCACCACCCCCCACCTCCCACCCTCCCTCCCCCACATACCCCCACACTATTATTTGTCCCATTTTCTTAGATGAGAAATCTAGTCAAGGAGTATTCGAATTCTCTGGGACCCAAACGGAATGATTAATGAGCAGGGTGTGAAAACAGGCATACCACTTCCAGGGCGCATGTCTCTCATCTCTAAACACTAGCAGCCACTTTCCCTGGGCCCCTAAGTAAGACACATGGCAGCAGCAGGAAGGCCACCGAGCCACCGAGGAAGGCCACAGGGAAATGCTCCACCTACAGTGTTGCACCATCCTTCTTCTGAAATATCCCCCAACTGTTTGCCTGCCCCCTGGCAGCCAACCACAGGCTGCCAAGTACATCGGATCATCAATTAGAAAGTCAGCCCATTTCCAGAGCCCCCACCTTCATCCGGCCCCTGCCCATCCAAGTCCACCTCAGTGCTTCATCTTCTCACTGAAGCTGATGCTCTGTGGAGACCTGAATTCCTGCTGAGCTGACAGGACCAGCAGATGGGTGGCCTGACCCAGCTCATGAATAGCTGCCTTTGCTAATTCAGCCTCAGATCTATTTTTGTCTTTGATACAGTGACCCTTTTGATTTATAGCTGTGCTAAAATTAAAAAAAAAAAAAGCCAAGTATTCACGAGTCTTAGAGTCTCAACCCACTGAAATTACAAGAAGGAAGGAAGGAAGGGGAAGGAAGGAAGGAAGGAAGGAAGGAAGGAAGGAAGGAAGGAAGGAAGGAAGGAAGGAAGGAAGGAAGGACTTGATTAAAGCATAGAAAGAAAGGTTTCATGCCCCCCTCTGATCAGTGTTAATATTAAAGGACATCATTGAATGTTAGATGATTCCTTCCTAGTCTGTATCATCCTGAGATAAATAATTAGGACCTGGTTTCCAACAGAGAGTTTTGCAGAGAAAAATACAACCAGAGCTCGTTCACCTTACAGACTCGCTTCCTCAAAGAGAGGTGGAAAAGTGCTCCCTGGTGCATGAGAATTAATGAGATGTGCCTTCTGGCCCAGATAGGACAAGGCCACTCACAGCCATCAGCCACAGCACATGGTTACACAGCCCACATAGCCCGACCTGGAAAGCAGAGAATCCAAAGTCTGCTCTTTGCCGTCAAGATTTACAGACCAGCAAACACTGCCACCTGCGGACAAAAAAGAAGGGCAAAGGGCTGCACCCCAGGAACTTTGGACAGAGTCACGTTTGCTCGCCTTCAGCTAGCGAGCGCAGTGACAAGCGTGTTGTTCTTTAATCACTCAGGAAGACACGTGAGTATCCGAGTGGGGCGGTTGCTTGATTAGAATCTCCCAGTCCGAGAAGATGGTGGCAAAGTGGACTTGATTCTAAGAGAATCAAGGCAGAGGACATGGTCATCCTTGCTTCTGGTGACTTCACATGACCTGTGCAGCCTCCCTGGGGCCCCCAGCATTTGCCTGCTGCCACATAACAGCGACCTGAAACTCCAAACCCAAAAGGAAATGTTGGGTGAGAGAGGAACTGGCTTTTCCTGTAAGTGCAGGATTCAGAGGTCCCCGTGCACCCCTCTGCCCACACCCGCAGAGCTTTATCTGTGTTCCTCCAGATGACAAGTCAGCATCCATCCTGGAAGTCCCAGCAGCCTAGGGAAAGGGAGGCCTTGGAGACAGGGACTGTGCAGACAGCAGGAGCAAGTTCCAGAGGTGACTGGTCACCTGGTCACGTCCTAGGCAAGGACAGCAGCTCTGAAGAAGGACAACAGGATGAAGGCAGGGGCGAAGCGGACACTTCAGGATGAGGTCGAGCAAGAAAGACTCTCGGGGCTGCGAACTGAGGGCATCTTCCCACAATGGCCTCAGCCAAGCCCAAGGAGATGGACGGGGCTGCCTTAGAATAGGTAGGGGAGGAAGGTGTGTTTTCCCGAGGCTTGACTCCTTCCCTGCCCCTCCCTGGTTCCGCAGGCCAGGAGTCCATTTGGTTTCTGTCGCCCATCTCTCTTCTTCTAAATCCACTGGTCCCTTGTCACACGCTGAAGTCCTTGCTGAGGCTTCTTCAGACACCGGTCCGGTGAAATCACAGTAACTCTGGGGATTCCGTAGAGAAACCAGGTGTCCCAGAAGGGAAAGGAAAGCGAGGGGGCATTAAAAAGGGGTAGGAGACCACAGCTCTGCCAGCACCCTGCTGGAACCTTCCAGATGTCACAGTGCATTGGCCGTTGACGCTGAGAGTCTCCTCTGCGTTTATCGAAGACAGCAGCTGAAAGTGGCCTCCCTGGGGGTGGGGGGTGGTGATGGACGTGCTCAGATGACCACATGGAGTTAGAAAGCCTCACTCCGGAAGGGCAGAGTCAGCTTGAGCACCCCCAGATCAAGGTGTGAGCAGCCACAGTGGAAGGGACCAAGGACAGTCACCAGAGTGAGAAGAGCTATGGGGAGGACGCTGTCTGTGGTAGAATCTACTTTCCTTTTAGCCATAAAGGCAGACCTGGTCCTTATTAAATGTAAAGGAAACATATATATAATTTATACTGTATATTATATATTACATTATATCACATTGTATAATTATAGATAATATATATTGCATTATATATAATGTATATTTATGTATATATAATATATATTTGTATGTTCTATATTATATTTAATAGAATTTATATTATAATATGTGAGGTATATTATATTATATATCATAAATCTTATAATAAAATATATTATATATTATATAATACATAGTATTTTATATAATATATTATATAATAATGTATCATTATATATTATATAAGATAAAGTTATATAATATGTGATATATAATATTTATTATATATCACATATATAGTGTGTGTATGTATATATACCTGAAACTTCCATAATGATATAAATCAATCAATGATATAAAATAAATAAACATTTATTTTAAATATTCAGATACAAGCTCCTATTTTTGGGGGGGAAAGCACCATACTTCAGGTTTTTCTCCTATTTTTGTACTATTTACTTTTTTACTTCTTTGTTCCTTTTTGTACCGTGTTTGGTTTCTCCCCTCAGGCATCATCCCCATAGTTCTGCCACCACTGTAGCTCCAGTGACTCATCACCACTGTCCCTTCCCCTCGCCCCTCCCCCTCCTTTGCCGTGTGCCTCAGATCTGTGGTCAGCTGGCAAGTTTCATCTATTTCTGGATCTTTTGTTCGGTTTCTCAATAGCCCACTTGTAAGTGACACCATTCGATCAGAAAGCTCCCCTCTTCAGTGCTATTTATTCATCATGGGGGAAGAAAGCCACAGAGACGTGGCTTTGGCCCCACATGTGGCAGAGCGGCTAACCTGAGAGAGGAGGGGAGCTGAACCCACCACCTGGGGAAGTCTGTCCCCAGCAGGGAGCGCCTCCACCGCCAGCAGCTGGAGCTGGGCTCCCGAACCCGGACATCAGAACCACACGGCACAGACCCAGCACCACGGGACAGACACCAGGAAGGAGCCTGGAGAAGCCACCACGCAGCTGCCCTACAGGTGCCCGACAGGCTCGGCCTGACCACCCGCCTCAGCCTCCCCTGGAGACCCGAGCAGTCTGGTCTGTGCTGTCCAGGAGGGCAAGTCCACACCTGGGAGAAAGGACAGAGCTCCAGAGAAAGAGACCAGTGGGCCAGACATGGACCAACGACTTGCAGTGAGAGGAGCTGGAGTGACCAGAGGGGGGAGGAGGAAGGGGAATTGAGATGTGGAATAAGGGGTAGAATATGGAGGAGAGGGCCAAGCCTAAGGGGAATGACAGCAATACACACGTGACCAATATTGCATGAAAACTACAAAACAAAAAGGTCAAAACTATAATAAAATAAATAAATGCTATTTATTCAGAAGTTTCAAAAAATAATCAGGGCCGGGCACGGTGGCTCGTGCCTGTAAGCTTCAGCCTATGAAGCGGCCGGGGCTTAGGGATCGCGGTTCGAGTCCCACCTGGGGCCCGTAGCGAGACCAAGTTCCAGTGTGGTGGTGCGCGCCTGTAATCCCAGCTACCTGGGAAGCTGAGGCTGGGGATTGCTTGAGTCTGTGGTAACCCAGGCAATGAGCGCCTGCCATTCCACCGGCAAAAATAGCGAGACCTAATCTCAAAAAATAATAATAATAATAATAATAATCAGACCCTCCCCTCCAAAAAAAGTGCACATGCCGTTACATCAAACAGATCAACCATGTCCAACAAAAAAAAGGAAAAAAGGCATCAGCAACTCATCAGCCTTTCCACATGACCAGCGATAGCCTTTTCGGACCATTGTCAGAAGACGGTATCTCTAGGGTACGTCCAAGCCGGAATCACCTGTTTTCCCAAAGCTACTTCAACCTCATGAGGACAATGCACTTTCACAAACTCCTCTCCAGAATCTAAAGAGAAGATGCTTTCGCCTATACTCGTCACCGCTCACTTCTCAGCTTCTCTATTCCGGAGAGAACCTTCAAAAGACAATCATCCTAGGGCTCAACATTTTAACTACAATACTAACATACTTACAGAGCAGATTAAAGTGAATTCGACAGCAAATGAAACGTCTGAGGAAATAACACTGTGTCCTTTGCTGAGAATTGTGTTGACAGAGGAAGAACAGTTTTTTCAGATGATTGCTAGGTTATTAGTTATAAAAACAACAGGAAACATTCATCACCACGCTTTTTACGAGCCGGTTGTTCCAAACCCTCAAAACGGCACCTACTCTTAATACCACTTTCCAGATAAGGGAACTGAGTCAGACTGAGGAAACGTTCAGGCCTCATGGAGAACTGGAATCAGGATGTGTCCAAATGGCCTCCACCCACACATCATCGCTCACAGCGCCAGCGTCCAGAGGCAAAGTGAAGCGTGACGTGTGTTCATGATCATTTCTCTTAGGGTTCTCAGGAACAACCCACTCAGACGGGGGTGTCTGGACATGGCAAGAAGTACTCCACAGAGAAGGAGCTCTCCCTAAGTAAAGATGAGAGGAAGGGCATGTTCCAGCAAAGGACTCCCCACTTAAGTTGGGGTGAGACACAGGCTGTACCCCATGGCCTGACAGATCCTCTTAAATGATGGGATGACATCACATTGCCACCCTCCCCAAAAGCATCAAAGAATTCAGGAGAAAAGATAGTGTCAGTTTTCTTCAGCATTTTTGAGAAAGTAGCAGGAGCCCCGCCCCCCCCATCAGGGGCCCTGTAACCCCAATTTTCTGTGGCTTCATGTTCTCTGTGCTCCAGCTAGCAGGCATCTGTGGCTTGGCTGTGTTTTGTGTTTTTTGCTTCCAATGGGTGAGACATCCCCAGGTGACTGAGAGGTAGTGCTTAACCCTCCTCCCCCCTTCCTCCCCATCCTTGGCCCCATACTTGGCCTGGTACCCTTCTCCCATCAGTCAGCTGACTCACTGAAGAATGGGGGGCATGGAGCCAAGTCCCCGGAAACCAGCATAACCACCTCCATCTCAGGTCTTTGCTGAGTGATTGAACTTCAACCTGACTTGCCTGCCTCACTTTCAAAGCAGAACCATCCTCTGCTCTCTCACCCTTGTCCAGGGAGCTAATGAGATGATCTGCCTAAGGGTGGGGTGGCGGCAACTCCCTTTGATCGCTCTGGATCTAGGCGTTGCTCGTTGCGTCTTGGGATTGAACTTGACCGTTGTTTCTGAACACTGTGCTCTTTTTGCTATAATGTTACGCTAGGTGCTATTTCTGGCACTTTCCCTAGAAAGTTCTTTCCTAGTTCAGCAGGAATCAGGCCGCTGCTGCTGCTTCTCTCATCAACACCCTCATTACTGTCTGCCCAGACCTTTACATACAATGGTCTGGACAGACATTCTGCTCAGCTTCACTTACTAGATTCATCTGGCTGCAGTTTTTCAAGCCACTATGAGTCCAGAACGTACTTGCTATAAACTGAGACCTAGCGTAGCATGTCCATGGTGGCTCCCCTGTCCTATTCAGCGGGAGGCAGTATTTGAGGAGGGAGGGGGGTTCTGTTTTGAACACCAAGGGAGAAAGAGTAAACCTCTTTCCCAAAATGGTCTTTCATGCTTTGCTGCAGAACATCAACTAACTAAATAAGAAAACATCCCCTCAAATGGCTGACGTGCACGTCCTGCTAAGAAGTACGTCCTATAGTTGTCCACGAAGAACTTTCTCGAAAGACTATCCAGGAAATGACAACGGCCTTCCCGGAACCCGCTGGGGCCATGCTGGGCGCTCACGCTCTTCTCTCCCCTGTGACCTGACGCGGCTCAAGGGCAAAACAAGGTGGACACGTTTGCCATTTTCCGGGTGTTCCGTGGACTCCCAGCATCGCCATCAAATAAGAGATCAAGGAGAGACACAACTTAGCCAGCTTTAATGGCCGGGTCTGCGAAGCCCAGGACAAGGTACAGGCAGCTCATGCGACACAGGAGAAAATACATAGCAAAAAAGTCTCTTCTTCTGTCCGAGACGTGGGCGCCCCGCGGCCACGCGTGGGCTCCTCCAGCCACCCACTCCGGTCTCTCAGCGCCATATCCGGCAGGTGTTGTCTTTGCTGCCTGGCAGAAGAAAAGTCGCCGAGTTATTCCTGCCTGAGCTCATGCGTGACGCCCCCTCCCCCTGCAAATGTGGCCCCGACCCCCCACTCCACGGACTAAGCACGGGATTTCCAGCCCCCCCCCC